>WWET01000171.1:137740-167296 GCA_011038615.1 Limnodynastes dumerilii | reverse complement strand
CACTCTTTCACTATTGCCAGTATGTCATGTTATATAAGGGCATGCAGTTACCAGTCTAGTTGGTTGAATTTTGATACATCAGACAGACTAATGGTCTGTTAATTGGCTTAATCGAAAATCTGCTGATTACGAACATTCCTATTGGGAATAGGTACTATAGCAAATTACCCTATTTAGACAAAGTACCTATCCCAGTTGTGAATCATGGGGGCATAGAGGGTTAAGGTTAGGGTGATAGAAGGGGAAGGTTAGGTTTAGGCTGGGGGGCATTGAGAGTTAAGGTTAGGGTGATAGAGGGGGAAAGTTAGGGTTAGGCTGTGGGGCATAGAGGGTTAAGGTTAGGGTGATAGAAGGGGAAGGTTAGGGTTAGGCTGTGGGGCATGGAGGGTTAAGGTTAGGGTGATAGAAGGGGAAGGTTAGGGTTAGGTTGTGGGACATAGAGGGTTAAGTTTAGGCTGATTGAAGGGAAAGGTTACGGTTAGGCTGGAAGAAATGGAGGGTTAGGGTTAGAGGAAATTACTACCTGTTGCTATTAGGGAAGCCGTATTCTGATTACTCGCAATCTCTATGCTGTCTTCTCTAAAGCTATCGGAAAAATGACTGACGTCGCTGCTGCCTTAATAGTTACATCGTACTGGCGAACCACACCCTAAAAGCAGAGAGGGAGAAGGGCGTTACAGTGAATCTAGAGCTCAGAGGGCTGTTCCAAAATCTCTCTGATTACTACATCACTTGACAACGGGACTATGGTTGCCATAGCAGTCACATGACACTGTGGATTTTGGGATTAAATAACTGCTTTGTTACACTAACCCGCCATGTAATATTGTCGTGTTACCCATACAGGTGCTTAGCGCAGCCGGCTTCCACGTGTTGGCGCTGGACTACAGAGGTTTGTAACATAAAGCCTCATTTTCCGCCTCTGTGACCCCTCTCAGCGGATTCCTGACTCCAGATTTTAACTTTTGTTAAGGTTTCGCTGAATCCACTGGGGAGCCCAGCGAGGAGGGCGTGACGCAGGATTCCATGTATCTGTATGAGTGGGTGAAGGATCGTAGCCGAGGAAACCCTGTCTGCATCTGGGGTCATTCTCTGGGCACAGGGTGAGTAGTCAGTTATGGTGTCAGTGACTTCCGGCATGAATGATCTGTTACACCAAACATGTTTACACTGTTCTACTGTGTTACCTCTATCCCCTCAGATGGGAGGCTATTCCACTTCTCTATCACCCTTTCAGTGAAGTCATTACTCCGCACATTTCCTCTGCATCTACCACTCTCCAGTTTTTTGTTTTTTTTTTATCTTTTATTTTGTAGATTTTGTAGAAGGTTTAACATTACAAAGTAAAATATAGCAGAAGTCATCGAACGATATGCAATAAAAACAATGAATACACACGTTGAGATGTTTTTACATAAAACGCATCTGAAAACAATGCTACCACCCTCCAGTTTATATTCATGCCCTTGTGTTCTATTACACCTCTTCCTTTGAAAAATGCCCCCTCCTCTAACCAGTCACAACCCTTGATATATGTGAAAGCTGCTATCATATCCCCCCTATCTCTGCTCCAATCCAAGCTATACATGTTTAGTTCCTCTAGCCTTTCTCTGTATGTTGTTTGACACAACAGTTGCTCTTCTTTGCACAGTCTCTAATGTATTTATGTCTTTCTGGAGAATTGGCCTCCAGAATTAAACACAGTATTCCAGGTGAGGCCTCACCAGTGACCTATAAAGTGGCATCACTACTTCTCTTCTGATCCTAATTCCTCTCCTTATACAACCAAGCATCTGACTTGCCTCTCTCATTTCTCTTGCCGTTTTCTATCACATGATTTGGCAACTTGACTATTTCAATTGGCTCAAAATAATATAATGGGTTCCAAAGCAGTTCATTAAATACAGAGAATCGCAGATTGTTTATAGTTACATATGTTTTGTTCTCTATAATTACAGCATAGCCACCAATACAGCCAGAAAGCTACAAGAGAAAGGTAAGCAAAGAATCCAAATGAAGGATTAGCACATTGTTGCAAGACCCCATCCCCTGGTCACATGGTCACCGGCTCTCCCAAATCATGACAGATGAATGTTGTCAGGTGTACCATGTGGCACATCTGAAAACGTATTGCCATGAGTATTATGACCTCAATGCCGCTGAACTGACAGCAACAATCATCTACAGATATAATATGTGGTGCCCTTATAGAAGGGTAGAACTATTCTCAATTCCACAGTAATTTCAATGTATTAAAAAACTTACTCCCTTATTTATTATCATATTAAATGTAATTTAATAATAGGACACTGTGAAATATTATGTAACATGGTATTTATAGGCCTAAGGGCTGGACCTAAATGGGTAAATTTCTACAATCCCAATATGCTGATATGTGTATTATTTACAATACATGGATACAGAGACATAGGAAACCCTCAGGTCATAGCCATTAATCTGGAAAGAACATTATATCAGTATAACAATCATGTTTCTACAATCTCCCCATATGAAGGTCATGCAGCAGACGCAGTCATCCTGGAGGCTCCGTACACCAACATCCGAGATGCAGGCGCGTTTCACCCCTTTGGAAAGGTCATAAACATACGTCACACAGAGAAAATGATACTTTGATGATTAATATGAATAATTATGGCCAATCTACAACGGATTGTTCTTGTTCTTCCAGATATATCACATTTTCCCCGGATTTGAGTACTTTTTTCTTGATACCATGGCACTGGCCAATTGCGTGTTTCCGAATGATGAAAAGTAGGTATCCCCACGCATTTTCCTTGCTGGACTTTCATGGACCTTTCTGTATTAACCTATAAATTGATTTGAAGATTTACCATGCTGTGTATCTCTGTTTGGAAACATGTCTGAGACCAGCAGCTGAGGGGGAAGGGGGGTGTTGGTTCACAGGAGCTATTTTGGAGGTATAAGGGGGCCTCAGGTGGGTGTGTTAGCTCTCAATGTAGAAACACATGATATATGGCTCAGTATAGGAGCTCTAACTGTATAAACCACCTCAGCCGAAAAGCTTAGATAGTGGCTGGTGGCTTATTATATATATTTACAAATGTGTGGAACTAATGATTCTGCATTTTACTTTACAGATAGGATGATGGAATTAGTTACTGGGTATTAGCAGTGGGCTGAATTAAAATATAATACTTACAGCTAACACGCATTCGCACTGAACACCCGCTAAATTTACACATAGAAATGTAGTATGACCGCTGCTGTGTTCCAGTATATCCAGTCTATATCTTAGATGGTGAGGCGGGTGTAGTCACCATGCGAATGGGATACGCATGATAGGCAGGGTCGTACAGCAAGGGCTTGGCTACGCCTTTACGTATGATCCTGCATTCCGTACGTGAGCCTTCCGCGTGAGGACAGTTAACGTATGGTTCTGCACGTGGAAGGTCTGTACATGTGAGGGGATTATAGAGGGTGTGCACTACTTTCCTTTTTCTTTCTTTCCTTTGTTTTAAATGCAGAATTCCAAATTCTAAGACAAATATGACCGGATCCAGATTCCCGCAAAGTGCGCGTCTTCCAAGCGGTCAGATCGGAAAACGTTCATTTTTTTTTCATTATGCGCACATTACGAGCACTGTGATCCTAATGCTATGTGCATGGTCCAGCATTTTTTTTTTTGGTTCAGACGGCAGGGTTGGTTGCGTTTCTGATGGGGGAGGAGTTTATTAGTCAAATATGCAATAAGGATGTGTTTAAAGGAAGCCACGCTATCCAGTCTTAGATCTGCCCCCATTTTAAGTGGGGTTGGATTGAAAGCCTTAAGGTAGGGTCCACTCTTTGGAACTCTGTGCCAGGGAGTGGTCGTCCAATCGCCGGATGCAGCGCTGTTGCTTGTCTGGATCCGATCCGTTGTTCTGAAACAAAACATGGCCACCACAATGATGATGTCATCTATTCCTGCAGCATTAAGGTCCTGACCAGCCCCCTTCTGATCCTGCACGCAGAGGATGACCATGTTGTTCCTGTGACCATGGCTAAAGAGGTAAATAAGATCTCTGGTGTACTCATAGTGTAGGCAGAAGAGCTGACACTCGGGGAAATCCAGGACCAAGGGTTGCCAAGCAATGGCCATTATTCTAGTATTTGATGGCTTATATAGAACCTCATCCATAAACAGGAGTATTTGAAGGAATAAAGGGAACACAATATCCGACAACTGTGGGATATTTAAACGCCTTGTTGGAATGTGGTACAGAGATGTGGCCTTCAGGTGTCAGCTGATTTAGACTGTTCGCAACAATAGTATTGGAATTCCGGGATCAAGTCTTAGTCATGATGACAGCCCTGCCCATTTAGACTCAGGCCCCACTTCCGAGGGGTTCTGGGGCACTATAGATTGCAGGAACGTTTGTATGGCATCCCAAAGAGGAGCACAATTGGAGCAGCTCCACAAGACCTGAGGGAACGGCCCAAGGTGATCACACCAGTGCCAGGGGGAATGATGAGTGCAGGGTTTTTATGTTTTGAGTCTGGATTAGGCCCAATGAGAACCATGCCACAATTTTCAGCTTAACAATCAGTGGGACAAGCCAGGATTCCTGTTTCACTTTCTCATTTCAGCTCCATGAAGTTGCCGTAAACTCACGTCATCCCAGAAACGTGAAGCTGGTGTTATATCCGGCAGAGCTGGGCTATCAACACAAGTCAATCTATAAGGATCCTAAACTTGGGCAGATGATCTGGTAAGAAAATCTCCAGTGTTCTGAGACGCCTCATTCCGTAACCTCATTACTCTTTATGTGACTGCTTATAGCAGGCAGAGGATGTGGTCATTCCTGATCTGTGCAGTAGATGTATTGAACTAGCAAGTTGTGGGCCCAGGTGCAAAAAATTATGATTTAGCCCTAATGATATCCCAGTGGGGAGCTTTGACGGTGAAAGTGATGACGGCTGTGGGCCCTTTTATCAGCATGGTCCCTGGTGCTGTTGCACCAATGGTAGTTCCGCCTCTGGATGTATTAATTATATAACAGCAGCACAGACTTTCAGGAAGTGTGCGTTATAGTATAAGGTGGAAGGCTGTATGTGACAGGGGGAAGTTACTGCAATAGGAAGGATGGATGTGTTGTGTACAACTTATAATACTGTACTTTATTTCCCAGGTCTTTCCTGAACAGCATCTAAAGACTCCCAATATCCAGAGACATCAGCAAGTCCTTTCTGCCAGCACATCTTACAGACTCTCCAGCCATTTATTAATCACTTAGTTAGCAGCCAATACGGCGAAGATATAAACTTTTCACACTGGGACAAAAGCTGGAGTGGTGATTATCTGCAGGCCTCTGACATGAGCACCTCGGATGATTGGGTTTTGTGATATCAGGACGGTATGGAGAAAATCCGTTATAATTCAAGGATCAACTCATAAGACTGGCTTCTTATAGCACTACACTGGACAGGGTTTTATAATTAGACTGCAAATAAAAGTTGATATAGAGCATCTCTATCTTCCTGTAAACTAACCTTTATCCTCACCACAACCCTAGATGCAAACGTGCCATTATCTGCCCTAAAGTAAATATCAGGAGGTGGCCGATAACCTGGACAATATTTCTCTAGAGAACGGTCTAGAATCAGTGCCACTCACTGCTCCTGCTGAGAGCGATAACCCATGTTGACAGGGACTGCTTGACAGGAGGCCATTATAGTGGATTTGCTGCATGGACTTCCTGTTGGTTTCTGCACTGCTTAACAGGAGGTCTGTGCAGCCAATTAAGGCAGGAATCCCATGCAGCTAGCCAATTCGCTGGCTGTCAGAAACTCCAATCCATGTATGGTATCTCTACCTCCTGGCCAGAGTTTCCCCATCTGTCTGACACTAATTACCAGAGAGTACAGCAGTATTCTAGTAATAGAAGCCTGGAATCTCTAGCAGAATTGAGCATTCTTTACTGCTATATTTGCCGATAAATATGGAGCGAGACAGATGGGGAAACTCCAGCCAGCAGGTGGCGGTACAGGTCCAATAATTAGACTTTCCCCACACAATACATGATACAAACAATCAGATTCTTTTTCTAGCCTTTCAGCAACAGTAATCTGAGGTTTCAGAAATCCATTTGCACCAAACACTAGAGATTTTTGATCCAATCCATGATCATTGTATGATCGGGCCAATAATTGCTCTAGTGTATGAGCAGCTTAACTCTAAATAACTCTACTCCCTGTGATCTTATTAAGAACCATGAAAAGGAAGCTCCTTCATAATACAAAGGTCACATGCACTTACTCTCCACCATACATTTGTTAATGTGATCAGAGAAAACACACTGCTAGTCACTCTCCTGATACAGATGAACTACTAAGACCATACCCTACATACCTTAGGTTTTCTGACTCATGGTAACAGATCTAAAGTTACACAGAAAGAAACACTAGTGTTTCAAGGTAAGTGGTATTCACATCAATTAGGAAGCAGCTGTGTGTAGGGAGAGACTCGCCTCTTCTCCCATATAGTGATACAAGAGGGAAAACAAACACTCAGCGGTAAAAGATACAATGTAACTATGGAGAATTCACCAATATCGAAAATTAAATGTTGGAGGAGCAGTAGATAATGTGTAACAATTTTGATATATAAAAATATAACAATTAGTATAACAAGAGGAACATATAAACAAATTAACAATCTCACTATTGCACGAATAGCTAGTAATAGTCCATTCACTGGAGCCTTAGAGTGAAGCTTCTGGGCATAAGATTTAATATGGAGACACTGTTGCAGATATTTGGTAAGTATGTCCTTGGTTAACAAACTCTGAAGAAAGCACAGAGTGGTTTGATGTAGCGAGCAGCCGATATAAGGTAATGAAGCCGATATTGTTCACTTATTAAAGGTTTGGAGGATGAATTCTCCGGATATAAGGTATAATATTGGTGCCGGAGATGGTAAGTGTTCTTAATTGGCAGCCAAGTATTGTTGTATATGAAGGCTGGTGGGGCAATACCCGTTACTTATTGTAATAGCTGCAGAAGAATTATGTCAGTCAGTGTTCCATATATGCAATCAAGATTGTGGGCGTTCCCTCTGACGTGTTTGGTCTCCGCCTACAATCTTAATTGCATGAGCTCAGCTCCCTCCTACCTTTACAGACTTCGAGCAGGTCTTCGGTCCACACGTAGCCACGTTCAGCGGGTGGCCTCCGCTCTGCCGTCTACTCCATCAGCCGCGTGGAACAAGCCATGCGCTTACTTTGTCCCTGGACCGTGCACTGTCGGTAGGAGCTTGTGCTTTCTTCAGAGTTTGTTAACCAAGGACATACTTACCAAATATCTGCAACAGTGTATCCATATTAAATCTTATGCCCAGAAGCTTCACCCTAAGGCTCCGGTGAATGGACTATTACTAGCTACTCGTGCAATAGTGATATTGTTAATTTGTTTATATGTGCCACTTGTTTTTATACTAATTTTTGTTATATTTTTATATATTAAAATTGTTACACATTATCTACTGCTCTAACATTTAATTTTCAATATTGGTGAATTCTCCATAGTTACATCGTATCTTTTACCGCTGAGTGTTTGTTTTCCCTCATGGTAACAGATCATAGTATTGCAGTTTACAGCATTGGCTAAGTCCCACCCACTTGTGACCACAACCCACACAGACTATGAGGGGTAATGTCGAAAGTCTGGAACCAATCCTACGGCCTACATTAAGTTCAGGAACAGTGTTCTTATGTCCCTGCACAACGTTTGCCCTGGCTGTACAAGTCCTCATGAATGAATGGCGTAGGGCAGGATTTCAGCTCAGGTTGAATGAGTAATGACAGCAGACAGGAATTCTATAAACATTTACTTTTATTCGTGTGAGGAGTCACCCTAAAGTCAGCAGATGTGTCATGGAGGAAGGGGAGGGGGGTTTGCAGCAATGATAGAGAAGCTTTGATATAAGGGATGTTTCTCTGCATAGAACCCAATATAAAAAGGGATTTTGGTTTTGAAACCAACTACAAAAAAAACTTTCCTTCTGCAAAAGCCAAGTGCAAAAAACATGAAGCTGGTCCCCTGCCATCTAGTATATCCAAAATCTGAAGGCATATATCTCTAGATCGATCTACAGATTAGTGCTTGTTGGCATATTCTACGTGCCACCAATAACCAATTACGCCTTGGCACTGGGAACCGGGGCTTTAGCAACTGGAGCTGCGTCCTTGGCATCGTCAATCGAGTCACGGGGCTCATTGGGAGGTGGAATCTTCAGGTCCGACGGCTCCACTCCCCAGATGTCCTTGGCATATTCCTTGATCGTTCGGTCGCTGGAGAATTTCCCGGATGCCGCAATGTTCTTGATGACCACTTTGGTCCATTCTTTCGGGGTCTGAAAGATCACAGCAGCAGTTTAATGTTAATGGAGCAGAGTTTGATATAGGGTATAATGTAGATTGCCCAGGATCAGCTCACAAAGTGGCCATCTAAGGAAGGGTATGGAGACTGCAGGGGAGGCCTGGCCAACCTATCGGTCTTCAGCTGTTGTGGAACCACAACTCCCAGCATGGTTTAACTGCATAGGCCTTAATGGATACTTGACAAAGCATGCTGGGAGTCGTAGTTCTGCAACACCTGGAGAGCCAGAGGTTGGCCATTGGGTTATGGCACTCACATGACATCACTACAGTTACTCTGGACAAATCATTATGGCAAAAGACCAAGGAGGCAAGTTAGGGGGCAGTGAGGATTTCAGGTGTTGGGTAGAGGCGTGTTTAAGCAATATGACTCCTGTTCAGTTTGAATTTTGCCAATGAAATACAAAGGATTTTCAAGTTTGGCGTTTAGAAAGATTCTATAGCTTCTGACACCCAGAAAGTAAAACATTTGGTGGATGAACCATGCCTGGTAATGCCATCTATGACCTGCCACACTTGTGCCACTTACCTTGTAGAGCGCGCTGACTCTCTCTTGGCACTTCACATAAGCTTCATAGTCGGCAAACACTTTAAACCTTATGAAAGAAGAGATGGAGTAAGACAGGAGATTAAGAACCATCACAAGCCAACCTTATCGCATTTCATACCTCCACCTCTGCACAATATTGTGTATAGCAATTCTTTATAGGACCAAAAAATAGCCCGTTTCTCTACTATCTGCAAGGTCCTGTCCTACGGTACAGAATATTTGTGTTCTGCTCTCAGACAATTCCTACATCGCCTTGTGCCTTACACACACCTTCTGTCTGCAAGTAATGGGTACACACTACACTTTTGTTCCAGATGATGCGATTAAATGACTGATTTGAAAGATTTTTTTTAAACTTCATGTATTCTAGAATGATTGAACTGTACACAGTCACATTTCTGAATGGTTTGTAAAAATAGTTTAAAACGATAGTTTGATCTAAAACAGAGTAGTTTTTACTTACAACATTTTTACAAGATTTGTTACAAGAATGTAAAGTTATATTGAAAACTTAGTCATGAGATCGTTCAACGATATCGGTCAAATTAAACCATTTATAAAATCTCTTTAAACGATCACATAAGCGATTATACGATATCGTTTAATCGTGCATGCGTACACACTTCAACGATATCGTGTTAATTGGTTGTGTAATTGTTTGATTGGAACAATTATCGTATGAAAAAAAGCACAGTGTGTACCCAGCTTAAGGACACTCCCCTTGCAATACCTACCTGTCATGATGGAACAGCATATTCACAAGGTCCTTGAAGAGGTCAGGCTTTGCAGGTGAGAAAAAGCCACTCTGGATCTGATCAATGGCTTGTTTTAGCTCCGGAAGTTTTTCATAGTATTCCTGAGCGTTGTACCTGAGGGGAACGGAAAAACAAAAAACATGCATTAAATTAGTTACAAATATTTTATAGACCAGGATAATAAAGAGCCTGTAAAGAACATAGCCTTATATAATGTTTGGAGCGCCGGTCCGGTCATTTGTTCCCTGTAAAGAACAGACCTAATCTCAGCAGGTAAAACGCGTTGTTGCAATGTGTTTTGAGAAGGACACAGCGGTCACACAGATCTTACCCCTTCTTGTCCAGTTCAGCCACATCTTTTATTCTCATTCCAAATATGAACAGGTTCTCCTCTCCAGCCTCCTCTGCCATCTCCACGTTGGCTCCATCCATGGTGCCAATGGTAAGAGCTCCGTTCAGCATGAACTTCATGTTGCCTGTTCCCGAGGCTTCAGTGCCCGCTGTGGAAATCTGTTCCGAGAGGTCTGTTGCTGGGATCACTGCCGACATAACACAGAAACACAGTCAAAGGCACAAAGAAATCTGGGAGTTTTAATTTGCAGTTAATGCAGCTAAAATTAAAGCACTAAAAATAAAGTCCACCCTTCCCACCCTTTTGTCTGTACCCTATTGGCTCAGGGGCAGCTTGGACGTGACAGTTACTAGCAGAGGATTCTGGGTACTCTTAATCACTGCATCCTGTGGCCTCTACAGGTCATGTGACCATAACAGCAGATTGTGTACTATTCTATTATACTGGGTAATTAGAGGAACCACAAAATTCAGACAGACCTTTCTCTGCCAGAGACACCCTGTAGTTCTCCAGGTAAACCACCTTCAGCTTGCTTCCCACCATAGGGTCATTGTTCACAATCTCTCCCACGGAGGTGATTAGTTTGATGATCATTTTCGCCATGTGATATCCTGGAGCCGCCTTAGATTGCCCAGAGGAAACTAAAGTTATTACAACCACATTTTCATTTGCACATACTAACTTTTTTTCAAATGCGAACATTAATAAATTGGTGCCCCCTACTGGTCTAACCAGACATGAGCCCATGCACCACACAATAGATACTAAAGGGTTACCATCAAGATTGCAGGCAGACTTTTTTTGAACCATGGACATTTTGGGAAAAAGTTATAGCCAAAAATGTGTGTATGATGCTGCCTGTGTGTGATACTCTGATAAACTATAGAAAAAAAAATAGTGTGGCCCTGGAATGTGACCCCTAAGGGAACAGCGTTTGACTATTTGTTCAACTTTACAAGTATCAAAGACGCGCAGCATTTTATACCTTTCCACCGATTATAACCGTCCTTGGCACAAAGTCCCCTCTGGGGTTCGTCTTGATACCTGAAAAAGAACAAAGTTCCTTCATTTATAGACGTTCAGACCCCTGTCTATTAGTTACCATATCAGAAGAGTATTTGTAGCACTACAGAAAGTGCCCTCGCATACCTTTAACCCAGGTCTGAATTTAGGGTGAATGCTGCACAAAACTTCCCTTTAAAAGTCCTTTAAGTGGGTACCAGGTTCCCTCAGAAAAGTAAGGCCCCGTACAGGCGCCCCACTTGGTGGTGCCAGAATTATACAACACTTAACTGTGAACTTGCAGCTCTGTTGAATACCTTCAGAGCGCTGTATATTCTATATATAAGTCTCACACATTCATCTTCCCTGGATCTGCTCCTCTTCAGTTCGATGTCAGCAATGATAAACCTTTGATAAATGTTCTCCTAGGATAGTGCGGTCTCATAGCACAATTACCCTATAAATCTAACTATATTAGGAGACGTGCACAGCTAATGAGCCTTCCCCATAGAGAGGGGCGACGGCACGACAATACCAAACGCATCGTTCGGTCTGTCAGACACACACTGGTCACCAGCTCAGATGTTTTGTGGTGAAGTAGGAATATACATTTAGGTGACTATACTTATACATTGTGATGAGGAAGCTTTTTGTGGGCTGAAGCAGTATGCTGCAGATCAGTTTTCTAGGAACCAGGGACATAACTGCCTGACTAATATTCATGGGCACTGACTAGTATTCAAGCAGCCTAATATTCATGAGCACTGACTAGTATTCAAGCAGCCTAAGTATTCAAGCAGCCTAATATTCATGAGCACTGACTAGTATTCAAGCAGCCTAATATTCATGAGGTATTTGTTATACTCAGTGTTTAATCCATAAAACAGTCAAATGTAACCCTCAGAACTGTTTCTTTGGTCTGTCTGCCAAATTGACACCTTGTGACTAACTGCCAGGTCACCTTTTTAGGCTCAAACCTTTTCTATTTTAGATTCCAAAACAAATATATGGAAGTCATGTTATTGTCCAAGGACACCATCAGTGGGTCCCGGTCTTTCAATGTTCCAGAAGCCCTGACTATGACAGAAAACAAAGGCCTTTGTAAAGAGGAGAGGATTCTCCCAGGGTACATACGGTTGTACATGGTGATGATATGAAGGCAGTTTAGGAGCTGTCTCTTATACTCGTGTATCCGCTTTACTTGAACATCGAACATGGAGGATGGGTTGAGGTTAATCTTGTACTCTTTTTCCAGGTACTGGGAAAACTTTACCTTATTTTCCTGATGGGGGAAATAAATAAATAAATAAAATAAATAAATAAATGATCTAGAACCAAAAAAGAACACTTCAGAAACACAGCCGCCAGGTGGCGCTCACCTCTTTCACTTTGGAGACATCTCTGATAAAACTGTTGTCATCCACAAACTTATTCAATTTTGACAGCTGACTCAGGTCCTTGACGTAATCTTCTCCTATTTTCTAAAATACAAAGAAGACTCCAATAACATTACTAATAAAACCACTCTGAACCCAACAGATCTATAAGTAGTCTGTGGGCATTCAGGTGAACTACAAGCGCCAATATGACTAATCAGACAGAATATTGAAGACACCCTATGTCAGTAACATTCAAACTAGGATATTTGGCTGGATCCAGATTAAGTGCTTGAAATGAGTTACTCTTGGGCTAAACCATGTTGATTGCAGGGGAGTCATATTTCATCTGTTGCAAACAGTATTAGAGATGAGAGGTGATGTTTCCTATCCCAAGTCTAAATAACAGTGTGATAGTAAAGCTGGTCAGTATCTGTGTGCAGTAAGCAATTCAAAGATATTTCCCTGCATGCAAAGAATACAATTAACTTGGCTCCCCCTGCATGGTTAAGCCCAGGAGTAACTCATTTCAGGCACCTAAGTCTGGATCCAGCCCATTGTGTTCAATATAATTATTGTGATCTAGAATCAAAACTGAATCTAGATGGTTGCAACTGCACCAATACACTAGCCCATAAGCTGAACCTAGATAAATGCAGGCTGCTTGAGCTGTTACCTCTGCTATCAGTTCGGCAAGGCCAGGATTACACAAGAGCAGCCAGCGTCTGGGGGTAATGCCATTGGTCTTGTTCTGGAATTTTTCTGGTTCTATATCACTGAAGTCTTTAAACCTAAAAAATAAAAATTTTATTTGATGCTTTTCTAAACCAAGTTCTATTTTTGTTTTGAAGCATCTTTCACTTTTATGTGCCACACAATAAGATATCCAGGTCACATGACAGACACCGTGATGTCCCCACTTCACATTATACTACAAACAGAGCCCCAAGTTTACAGGTGTCATGATTATAGTCGCCGTTACCAAGTAATGCATCAGTCTATACGATCATACTATGAACAGATGTTTCTTCTGAACTTACTATACTCCCTTGCACCCCTCAATTATTTGGGGTATCGGGTTAGTTGCATTCTACCCCTATTCTGATAACCAGGTTCCATTTTGTATGCTACCTATTGCTACCACTCCCATATTTTACTGAAGCCTTGTGGCTTACTAAGAAAGGTCTTATTCAAGAATGATTAGAAAGACCAGAGATCTACCATGTTAAGGGGAGAATTTATTCTAAAACTCTGATAACATGGGCATTCTAAGCTAGAAAAATCCTGCAGCAGTGAACTCACACTTGGTTTTTCACAATATCTGAATGGATTTTGGCAACCCCATTCACTGCATGAGAACCAACAATGCACAGATGGGCCATATTAATCCTCTTGATGCCATCTTCTTCAACCAGGGACATCCTTCTCACCCGATCTAAATCCCCGGGGTAAAGAGCAGAGATTCTCTGGAGAAGGAGAAAATAAAACCCAAAATGATATAGAGATCGCTTATTCAAAACACAATAGTATACACCTTTATGTTTTTGCGTGCTCAGTGAGTAGCACTAGTGCTGAGATCAGGAGTTCAATCCCCGGACCAGGCCTCATCCGTGTGGAGTTTGTATGTTCTCGCTGTGTCTGTGTGGGTTTCCTCCGGGTGCTCCGGTTTCCACCCACATGCCAAAATCACCATGGTAGGTTAATTGGCTGCTGAATAAATTAACCCTAATGTCTGTGTATGTATGCATGCATGCACTGTACGTCTTAGGAGACTTAGAATGTAGCTCCAATGGGACAGGGACCGATATGAAAGTGAAATATTCTCTGTAAAGCGCTACGTAATCTGTGCTACATAAAACAAGTTAATAAATAACAAACGATGATCATTTATGAGGACAAGCCTTCTGAGTACAGAACACAACATCCCAGAAACATGTCCATTAGTCTTACATCTAAATGCCTCTGGTTTATCTCATAGATGATCTGCAGGTGTCTTGGCAGCAGTTTCTCTATCAATTCCACCGGCCAGCGTTCCAAGGCTTCAGGCAGCACTGTGTGGTTTGTATAGGCGAAGGTTTTCTTTGTGAGCTCCCAAGCCTAAGGGCCAAACAGAAGACAATTAAAATTGAAACCTAAGTTGTTAGGGGTGCTGGGTAATTCCCACCCTCCTTACCCATAATGCCTATTCCAGACCCCGACCACCATTACTTACAAGCAACACAACAATTTAATACCTCACTGGTAGAAGGAATATATTATAGATTACTGTAGATAGACTTTGTTTACAGTATGAAGTAAATAGATATTATAGGGCAGAGCAGTACACAAAGGGGTATAATTATTGCAGCCTCTAAAGAGTTAAAGTTGAGATGTTGCCCATAGCAACCAGATTCTCAATATTCTTCTTCAAGTGCATCCTATACAATCAAAGCTAGAAACTGGCTGCCATGGGCAACATCTTCATTTTAACTTTATAGAAGCTCCATTAAATAGATCCCAAGGGGTGAAACTAGACTGGTCAGACTGGCTACTCAGGTTAATCAAATAAGGACTAGCATCAACCCAGACATCAGGTTCATGTAGACATTGATCTTTCTTCATGGCATGGAGAACCCCCAGGCTAGTATTCACAGACAGAAGCATGTATTACATAGCCTGGAAAGGACAAATATCCACTGAAGTCCATATTTGTAAAACGCAACTAGAAGCACCCTCTCCAGGCCACTGCAGGTATTACTGCCTAAAGGTATAACTGAACTGTAGCTTAGTATGTGCAGTTTGATTACTTGTGTGGTGAGTTTATTGGCCAGCCAGGCACAACACTGGAATTCAGCAACTACAGCAAACTGCTGCAAAAACATCACATGATCACGAGTTCAGTCTGCAGTAAAGAAAGTCTGCAACTGTTAAATAAAAGGGGGACCGGATTACACTCATGTAGGTGATAATGTGATGGCTGTTGGGAGTGTAGGCTTCGGGTGACAATGGTTTTCCCTAATGATATTAAAAAAAAAAAAATTACATATTTACAGATACGACCCTACAAGACAAATAGGTTATACACCAGAGCTTACAATCTAATTTAGTAAAGCATGTTGTACCTTTTCCCAGGGAAGCTTTTCAATGTCCAGAAATATCCTCATGAGCTCTGGGATTCCCAGCGCTGGGTGGGTGTCATTAAGCTGTATAGCCACCTGGAACCAATAATAAAGATACCATTATGGGCCAGACCGACACCAGCGTCAGACTATTGTTCCTGCTCCTTAAATCAACCACAGCAGGGACAGAAATAAGGAAATAAACAAATAAAGCTCAGATGGTGAAATATACAGATCTAGCATCTGTATGGATTGATTAAACTCAAAACAAACTATAAACGTATAGAACCATACAAATAAATAAGACTTGTAATCTTCTGCTACATCGCACTTTACATCTTTGTTTTATTTTTTTTACATAAAAGCCCAGGGAAAATGCTGGTCATGCCGCTTCATAAATTGGGCCCTAGGAACATAGACCCCGGACTGGACAGCAAGTGCTTGGGAAACAAGGCAACATTGAAGATACAGAACAAAAAAAAGTCCAAACCTTCTCTGGGAACATGTCGAACCCTGTCCTGATGGTATCCCGGCAGCCAAATCTGGAGGCTTTGAAACGACGGATTATGTCCTGGAGAGACGCCGCGACTACAAAGTATTCCTGCTTCAGACGCAGTTCCTTTCCTTCAAAAAACTATAAGGAGACATTAGAAAATCATACAAATACATTGAAGACTGTGCAAAGAAGAGCAACTAAAATGGTGCATGGCCTGTGTCACACACCATACAGAGAGACTAGAGGAAGTAATCATGTATAGCTTGGAGCTAAGAAGGGACAGGGGGAATATGATAGCAGCTGCCACATATTTCAAGGGGTGTAACCAGGTACAGCAGGGGGCATTATTCAAAGGAAGAGGCATTAACACATGAGAGCATGTGTATAAACTGGTGGGGGCAGGCTTAGAGAAAATGTGCAGGACAAATGACTGAAAATCCCCTGAAAGGGTGATAGATAAGTGGAATATCCTCTCATCTGAGGTGGTTGAGGCTAACACAGTAGAACAATTTAATCTATTGGGATATATAAGGATATCCTTAATCTTAAACTTTACAGACTGGATGGGCTGTGTGGATCTGATCTGCTGTCACTTTCTATGTTACCATAATGTTTAAATTGTTGTCAGAATTGCACTTACATCTGTTCCAACTTGTCTCCTATTATGTTGCCAATTCATAATCACTGTTAATTTGCATATTGTGTACAATGTTTTACAGATTCTAATACTGCATACTTTATTATATGTCTATATACATTTTTTATGTTCTAGTACAGGGGTAGGCAACCTTAAACACACAGCCATTTGGACCCGTTTCCCCCAGAAAAGAAAACCTTGGGGGCCACAAAACCCTTTATCGCCAAGCCTTTATTTCTGCCCCTTTAGTATGCCCAGTTTTCATTATTGCCCCTTGTATGTGCCCAGCCTTTATTACTGCCCAGCCTTTATTATTGCCTCTTGTATGTGCCCAGCCTTTATTACTGCCCAGCCTTTATTATTGCCTCTTGTATGTGCCCAGCCTTTATTACTGCCCACATACTATAGCCACACATTACCCCCACCCCACATACTATAACAGCACATTACCCCCTCCCCAGTCACATAATATAATCACACGTTACCCCTCACATACTTTATCCCACAATAAGCTTTTATAAGTGTCTTGCCTATTTGCTGTCTTCCCCTCTCTTCTTCCTCACCAGTCACTCTCAGTCGCCACTTCTTCTGAATGACGCAGCATCACGCTGATAACGGCGCTGTGTTGCCATAGCAACACATACACAGTGCCTGGATGCAGCGGTCTGGGCACTGTGTATGTGACAATAAAGTGTCCGGGAATAATACTATTTCTGTCTAACTCTAGAAATAGTATTATTCCCTGATATTGCATAGTCCGGGAGGGAGCTGCAGGAGATGACTGAAAGCCGCGTGCAGCCGACCCCTGTTCTAGTAAGTTGTTGGATAAATACTTAAATTATTCTGATTAAAATACATCAGATATTATCTTAGGGGCACCATTGGTGCGGTTAACACATTTCTGTCATTTATGTTGCACAGAATTATGAAATTGGTTTTATATTAGTTACCCCCCTGTGATAACCGAATACACATTCACCCCTTCTTAACAACTGATTGCATCACGAAATATGAGCCAAGACTTAACACTGCCCTCTAGTGTTCATGCTAGACAGATGCACGCTGGACATATTTAAAGGCCGTAACCTAATTCTCTCTCTTTCGTCCCAGAAAAAGGCATTTATTGTAATAAAAAAAAAATGAAGTTCTCTGAAGTAAACTAATTTTGCATGAAAAAGCCAGCAAACAATCCTAAATTTAATAAAAGCTTAATTTCTGCATTAATCTGAGTACTTCATTAATCAGTGATGTTACTGAGAAGGGTGGACTTACATTATCATTTGGATATAACACACGAGATATGTTCTCTGCCAAATTGCGGTCTAAGACTGCCTGGATGTAGTCTCCAACATTAACTGTGTAGGAAAAAAAAAAAACAAAAACAAAAAACCCACAAGTTTACATAAGAAAAGGTATGATTATTTCCATCTACTCATCCTCCAAACACAGCATCAATCAGGATGACCAGGAGAAGGTTCTTCAGACCATTATGGACTAACCCAAGATTAAGACCCAACAGAACCTGCAAGAACTTCTGACTATTAAGGAGCTCATGAAATTCTGTCCTAACAATAGACAACACCAGAAAGACAACAAGAACTGGAGTTTACCTATAATCCAACAGAAACAAGAAGCTTTGTTTGAACAATCCCATAATTTAAAGCGTAATTAAAAGTTTGCCGACCAAAGATTCTTACCATGATTTGATTAAATCCTGACTAAGGGGCAAAATTATGTGGATAAAGGGCAAAATTATGTGTATAGACCACCAGGAACATTCAGCACCATTGTAAAATCAAGATATTGGTGGCAAGTAAAGTCCATACCAAAGTGGCACCCTGCACGTTGGTTCTAGTACATACACAGAGCCACTCAAACAATTGCATCTCTACATCCATACTCACAGTCTCGGAGGTTGAAGTCATTGGGTGCCCGGGCGGACCACAGCCTCATGGTATTCACTGTGTTATTCATGTATCCGGGGACGGGAGTGTCGTAGGGCATAGCCAGGACCACCTAGTACAGAGAAAGTATTTAATAAAAACAGCATGGACCTCGCTATCCGGATGCCTTTATCTAGAATGGTGACTTACCTGGGTGTCCACCCAACGCACGCCCGTCTTTGTGTTCTCCACGTGGCCATAGAAGTGAACGGGGAGCATGTACTCTGGGCGGGCCTTCTCCCAGGGGTTCCCATGTCTCAGCCAATCATCAGCTTCCTCAACCTGCAGGAAGAGGAAGTTAAAGGATGCAGGGCAACTATTATATAGATATCACCACATTACTCTACTTACACAATTAGGTAGCAGCCAGTTTATAAGTTAAACGATTAATTTAACAAAGAATATGGGTGTGGGTCCCCGCATAGAACATCTGAATTTCAAAAATTCAGATTCCTCCCAGCCAGTTGCGAACTGGCTGGGATTTCGATTGCATATGCCGAGGAGGCATTGCAATAGATCCACAGAGCACCCAGATTTCGGTGCTTTAAAAACTTAGTAAAAATAGTCCCCCACTCCTTTCCCTAATTATTACCCTAACCCTCCCATCTCACTACCCTAGCCCAAGCCCACCATCACCCGCAGCCTGACCCTAACCCTCCGTCCCCTGCACAGATAGTTTACGCACCTCACCCATTCATTAAGACAAAAGTCTATATTGCTAAGAATTCGAAAAAGGCACATCCGAAAAGGAAGTTTCGGATGTCCCTTTGTCGCAATTCACATGTTTTAACCGGAGATTGCAACCGAAAGAATATAGGACTACTAATATCAGTTTAATGTGAGTTTAATTAAGAGTATAATTTTTTGCAACACAGTCAACCTTCCCAATAGCAGCATACTCTGCAGCAATCTATTGTGTGATTATAAAATGGCTGCTTAATACAAAATGGAATCTATTCTGCTATGTTTGATCTATCAATGTGTATATAACATAAGTACCAATCACAGTAAACCAGGAACAACACCCTTGGACACTATTGGATGGGTAGAGCCTTTCTGGGTCACAGAGGTACCCAGACAGAGCCCAGTGGCTGGTATCCTAGCTCTGACAGAGGAACAAATCCAGTATTTGAAAAAAGAAAATAAGAGTAAAAACCATACCGAATTGCAGAGGAGGCAAATTACATCAGGCAAACTGTTGAGGTGATTTATATAGGGACTCACTGTTTAGAGTTAGACCCACCAAAGCAAAAAAAAAAAAGCCTTTGGAGTGGCTGGTGGCTTACCACATATTTGTAAGTGTGTGTGACTAATATTTCTGCTTTTTACTTTACAGACAGGTTTGATACTGATGAATGGCAGTGTGCTGGGGGGTTTATTTTTTTTCTATTATGGATACTTCCAGACCATTAATACTATCAACAGAAGATCCAGTAGTGACACTGTACATCATATAAGGCCAGTACATGCTTTCCTGCCATGTAGATATAATACAAGTATCTATTGCATGTCCGCCATGTACAAACATCACAGGAAGTGTGGACACGGATAAGGAAACCGCCTTATGTAACAAGTTTTACAAGACCTACAGTTCAGTTTCTCAGTTCCCATTAGGCAAATATTTCCTGTAATGTAATCAATGTGACAATTAAACCCAGCAAATAATGCAGAAGGAAATTTCCTTACATCATTTAAGGTTAACCAAGAGCGATTGTTAACAGCTTTAACCTCAATAGTCTCTTTTGCTATGGGTTACAATACAACGAATCATATTACAACATACCTGTTATCATTTATTCATTTTATCTTCCTTTAGCCAAGTTTATTTGGAAAGCAGTGGAACAGGTATGTTGTAGGCCCAGGTACAAAAATGGGCACTATAACAAGGCATATGATGACCTAAGACAGGCTTGGGTCAACCTGTGGCTCTCCAGGTGTTGTGACTACGACTCCCAGCATGCTTTGTCAGGCATCAGCTATGAATATGCAGTCAAAGCATGCTGGGACTCAGTTTCACAACACCTGAGGAACCACAGGTTGGCCAGGTCTGACCTACGTGCACAACTGTGGACTATCCTACTATAGTAGGGTAATTGTATCAATTTCTAACTTTAAGAACGACACCTTTTTCAAACAAAACAGCACTGGTTATCACCTTCGGCAGATCTTGTACTAGAGATAGTTTTGTTTACCTGCCAGCCACCTTTGATCTTTTGGTTGAAGATTCCATATTCGTATCGGATGCCGTAACCATATGCTGCCAGCCCCAGCGTTGCCATTGAATCCAGGAAACAAGCTGTTGTATGCATTGAACACAGGAGTAAACATGGCAGCACCAGTACATCACAATTCTAAAAATAGAAATAATGTGCGTAGGGCACTGAAACACCTGCAACATTTTAAAAACAAAGAATATATTTATAACAATTAGCTGCATTTTAGTAAGTCCACAGGCCTGTCTCTTGGACAAGTGCATTCAGACACAATAACAAACATCCCAGCTTCTGTCAAGGTACGGAAACGTAGAGGCAATTGGTTATCAGGTTGCAAGGTGGTGCTCAGTATTAATTTGTGTATAGATGGGTAAACATGACACTACATTTTCCATAACCCTCTGCTAGAACAAAATGCTTCATATACACGCCCACAATGGCTTCCCTGTTGCAGAAAGTAGCAGCAGAATCACAGGACAGAAGGTCCGGCCTGCGGTGACATTGTTGAAGTAAATTAGGATGTTTTAAAAATCAAATCAACGATGCCATGTGTTTGGAGAAGATTCTGCACGATCGTTTGAGTGAACACACTAATCGCATAAGGTTTACAACACTTGTTTATCATGTGATTTGCAAGATAATAGTGTGAAATCCATGTAGGGTGCAACCAGCTTAAGTCAGATTGTGTAATATCTCTGTATACCATATAGGCCTTATACAGTTATAAAACCCAGTGTGACATTTCTGCACCTCAAGACCCTCCAACATTCCATTAGGTACAATTTAAATCCACTCCGGAGCTTCCAACTGGTTTAAATGAATTAATTGATATTTAAAAAACAATTTGCCTCTGACAAAAATGGTTACCATAGTAACTGACAATTTGAAACCGAGGAGGAGAGAGTTTTGTACCTAATGGAATGGGTCATATTGGAGGGTATGCACCCCTAAAATGAAATCTGTGAGGCAATTGTCCCCAAAAAAAAAAAAAATCACTAGAGGCCATATTTCTAGCTGCCTCCTTCTCCCAGCACTCCTGCCTCAGATAATCCGTTTTGCGGGATATGGTCAGAACATGCAGCTGGAAACAATCACTGGAAATAAATGTTTGTTTAACCGAATGTTATTTGTAATCAGATCAATGTGTTGGGAATGGAATGTAATGGGCTCAGAGCAGCTGCAGTAATATCACCAGATCAAGGTTTGGAAAGGACACTGACCGGCTAAGCGTCCCAAGCCGCCATTACCAAGACCAGCATCTTCTTCCATCTCCTCCAGTTCCTCGATGTCCAATCCAAGCTAGAGGGGAACACGGAGAGAGACTAAACTGAACAGAACTATAGGATGAATGGGCAAAACAAATGTAGCTCAAATCAATAAATGAAAATCAAGGAACAAACACATTGATTTAAGACATGGATTAAAGGCAGCAATGACGGTTGGTGAGGGCGGTTCTGTATACCTTATAGTGGTATTGTATAGTACAGGCCTGGCCAATCTGTGGCTCTCCAGGTGTTCTAAAACTATAACTCCCAGCATGCTTTGTCTGGTATCAGCTATGCCTATGGTGTTAAAGCATGCTGGGAGTCCGTTTTAAAACACCTAGAGAGCTACAGGTTGGCCAGGCCTGGTATAGTACAACTCAAGCCAAGATCCTAGAACTGACAATTGAATCCCCCATCACTAAATACTGAAAACCAATCTATCAATTCTGTTATGCCCTTATTAAACATGTGCTAAAGGCTTTGCTTTCTTCTGGACTTGGATGGATGATATACAGAGGGGACAGGTGGAAACCCTGATCCACTGCCCCTGGTCAGGAGGCCAACATGTATAGATTTATTTAGAGAGCTACACCAGGCCTGGCCAACCTGTGGCTCTCCAGGTGTTGTGAAACTACAACTCCCAGCGTGCTTTGTCAGATATTGCCTATGCAGGTAAAGCATGCTGGGAGTTGTAATTTCACAACACCTGGAGAGCCACAGGCCTGCTATACACAAAGCAGAGATCACAGGGAATAAGTAACTGATGAACAGATCAGAACACACATCAGCAAGGACGGTATTTAGGAATTATGGCAGAAGGTGAGCAAGTACAAGTTGCCTGAAGGTGCCACAAGTCATCATCTGCCCATCATCAAGACAAGAGGGGTATTATAGGTGTGGGGTTGAAACCATTTAAAGTCATTAGTCTACGAACACGCTCTAAATTAAGGACTGTGCACATGATAGGTCAAGATGGGATACAGCCATATAATAGGAATTTATTTTGCACCAATGCCCAGGCAGGTTATAAAGGTGTGCAACCAATCAAATTGCAGCAATCATAATTTAAAATGTAGAGAAAAGTGACAGCTAGAATCGGATTGGTCACTATGGGTAACACCTCTCCTCTTTTAGAGTATATACCGAATCTACCCCACAAGGTTTAATAGGACACAAGCCACCCTGTAACACATTAAATGCAAACACAGGGCAACAATCACCACTCTGCTCCCAGGATGTATTTGGAATAAAACGCACACACATAAAACGTAAACAGTCTGGCTATTATACAATCACAGCAGAAGCCAGGGAGATGTGTTCTCCCTGCAGCAAGTTTAGTACCGAGGCTGCTGGCCAGTTTGTTTGTGTTGGGCTTGTTAATGTCAGGCATTTCCTGAAGTCAGGAGTCCATTTACAATGAACTGAAGAATATTCCAAAACGGTGCCGCCTGAAGCCTTAGATTCCAGTAAGTGGCAAAGCTCCAGAGGAATATTTCTGGGGAGAATGCAGTTTGCACAAGGCACAGCCCGGTATGTTACAACTAATATTCCCGACATGCAGGATCAGTGACAAAGCGTAACACCATTTTCTTATTAATGAACATGCCACATACAGCCACTAATTAGGTACAATCGAAGGGATGATGTGGGTCAGAACACAAGGGTCTTACCTGATAGATGGCTTCATCACAAGCATTCTGCAAGCCCAGATTAATCATTGTATTCTGCAGAGTACGGCCCATGTAGAACTCCAGAGACAGGTAATACGTCCTCTGCAAGACAACAAGGTGAAATCCAGTCTGTTTTATGGATTCAGAATCACTGTCTAGATTATGTATATATACTAGGGGGGGGGCTGTCATTTTTTGATAATATTGTGGACTCCACAACAAGTGAAGATGTGAATGCTACAACAGTGACAGGTAAGATTTTCTCCTACTATTAACCCTTAACCTTCTATTAGCCTATCCTTAACCCTCCATCTCCTGCAGCCCAACACTCCCCTTTTATTAGCCAAATCTTAACTGAAATTTCTCGCAGGCTAGCCTGCCCCTGCTATTATACTATCCTTAACCCTCCATCTCTCAAAGCCTAACCTTTACCTTTTATTAGCCTAACCCTAACCTTCACCAGCCTGTTCCTGTAGCCAGTGTTAGACCATTTGCTAAAAGTACCTGTTCCCAAAACAGAATATTCACAATGTTAACCATTTCGGCATTGATTATTGAAAATGGACTCCTCAAAACAACTGCATCCTGTATAAAAACCACCAGGCCCAATGAACCCTTGATACATACATGAAGACAAGCTATTCAGCTACTCCAAAAATATTAAATGTTTTCTCTCGTATTGGCTGCAACAAAGAGACCCCTAATTACTGCAATTCAGATGCCAGAATTCTGCTATTTCTGTTAAAAAAGGCCTTATGCTTCATTGTTTTTTTTTTACAAAATTTCTAATAGGTTAAACTGCTTTTTTTTTAAAAACCAAAAAAAAACCAAAAAAAAAAAGCTTATTTCAGTAACAGAGGGAGATTAAATATCAGCATTGGAATCACAAACAAGCCCAGTAACAGGGATCTGGAAATTGGGTGCACAGTACATTAGAATGACCCTTGTGAAGCCTGTACAGCAGATGCACTGGGATATACAATACAGATTTAAAGGTCAATCGCTTCACAGTAGAGAATGAGGCTCTCAGACGCCTGTAGAACTACAAGGGCAAGAGTTCCCTGCCAGACATAATGGCCAATCCAGAGATGAGTACACCAGATTGTGTATCATATCACATTGCGATTTTGCGCTGTGCCTGCTCCGAAGCAATGTGCGCACAATCACGATTGACCAGCACACAACCCGAGCTGCCTTTACTTGTGTTCTGAATGGCACATTGCGGGAGGAGTCGCAATCCATGTGCAATAAGGGCGTGTCCAACCAAGGGACCCAATCCAGAGCCGAGCGCAGATGGAAATAATGACCGTTTACACCAAAACATTATGACCAGCCACAGGTCAGGCTCAGGGGGGTGTCACCCTATGACCTTCATTAGATACTTACGTCGGAATTCCTTAATATGAACAGGACACTAGAGTTATGAAATCTCTGCTGCAGAATTGTGCAGCTGTCAAATAATTTATCAATACAAAAAAAATGTAAGTTTTTCTATGATACTGGTTTAGTGCATTCACATTGTGACAGAAGCGCTTATACCATCCATAACCTCCATTACAGTGTACCCCCCCCCCATTTCGCCTCTGGATCAGCCTCTGTGTTCCCAAAGCGGATTCTGCTCTTAAGTTGAGTATTAAGGTAAACAAAGGAATAACGTATAATATTCAAGCCTTTTAAATTAAGTTTTATTATTTATACATTTATTTCTATGGCCTTAGTGCAGTTTATTTGAGTTTATTAACCAGCTGGACAGGATTATGCAAAGTCAGCAAAGTTTCTGCTGTGAAGGACAATGCCAGAATTTCAAAACCCTCACCTGCTGTCCAGGAACACAGTGCAGGGCCAACGCTGGCTCCTGGAGGGACAGAGGTTTTAACCCTTTAGGTTCTGAAGGGTCTGACATGGATAATATAGGTAAGAGACGCCCACCCAGCTTGTAGATGTGTTAGGTTTTTGATGGAGAGATCCAAAGTCTGCAGCGTTTTCTTATTACTATTCTTTATTTATTTTTTTATGTTTACGGAGGAGTCCTGAAATCAGAATATCTGAACCTTTCACATAAGGACAGGTCACCTCACGTACTACTAATGCCTCTGAACCAAATAGAATCAATTAACTCATTTGTAACCATATAGCAACTGATCAACATCCCCACTATTCACCTGACAGCTGTATATAACTTGTGTGTATAAACAATAGACCAAAAATGTATTTAATAAAAAAAAAATATTTGGATGCCAAACCCTGTCACGTTTAGAGATGCAGCAATGGGCCAATGAGCTTGCAATCTAATCATGTGTGAGCAGATTTCCAACACCCAAAGGATCATCCGAATGAACACAAGCAATGCACACAAACAGGGTGCAGGACTGAACACAATAACCACACACACACACGTACATTGCATAGGGAACAATAAATAGGTTTGCCAAAATCCACACCCACGGATTACATATTGCTCGCCCTGGGCTGAATTCAGGTAACAAGACAAATAGAGAAAGCAGGAACTTGGACATTGACTGTCAATGCAGAAAAACCATCAACCTAATGCACAATATAATACAGAGGACACACTGAGGTCATCTATACACCTCAATACCCATATAGCTGCTAGAAGTTCTACACAACAATAAAGGAATCAGAATAACTGGCCACATCTGCAGCTAACTTTATTACACTTAACTACATCACAACCAGGAAAGTTTGCATGTACTTCTGGAACCCTTTGGTCTTTATTCTGATGTCTGCAACTCCTCAAAAACATTGCATAAAAAGTTTCACAGTTTACTAAAGTTTTACTGAACTTTCTATGGGGAAATGGAACACAACACTGGGTAGGGAGGAGCAACTACGTGCAGATAGTCATGTACTCTCCTACTACCTGACCCGTCAGGACCCTGATAACCCCCAGACCATCAGGTCGTCACATCAATGAAGACAAGCTCCAGGAGGTCACCACAAAAGTAACGCATGCAATGCAACTGGGCTACGAATAAAATGATTGCAATGATTACTAGCAACGCAAACGGTTTATGCCTAGAACAGTTACAATAAACACTAGCAATGCACATGGACTATACGGATAAAATAGTTATGCAAAGAGACTATGCATATAAAAATTACAATATTAGTAATGCAAACGGGCTATCCATATAAATTAGAAAGACTATCAGCAATGCATAAAATACAATTGGACTTGGAATATAATAATTACAATGAACATTAGCAATGCAATTGATCTATGCATATAAAAATTACAATAAATATTAGCAGCGCAAATGATCTATGCATATAATAATTAGAAAGAACATTAGCAATGCAAATGGTCTATGCATATAATAATTAGAATGAATATATGCAATGCAAATGATCTATGCATATAATGGGTTGGGAAGACTATGGGTAATGCATACAATGCAACTGGTGTATGCATATAAGAATAATACTGCATATTGTCATGAATGCAGTGCATAATATGCATGTTCTGGTTGCACCGCCTTCATAACTTGTGGTTAAACTTTTACATAAGTGACTGAACTGACTACGAGGGAGCCTAAGCTGAAACACTCTGTGCTGCAGAAAGAAGCCACTGCAATACCTTGGGGTCCTTCTCATAGTAATACTGCTGGGTCCGGATCCATCTGCCCACCAGGTGGTCCCGCACGGTGTGGGCCAGGGCGAAGTAGTAGTCCCTGGTGGTGGAGACATTGCGGTCCTTGACCAGGGTGAAGTGCAGGTGCCTGTTGAAGCCCTTCTTCAGCTCGGACACGTTCTCCACCCCTACGATGCCCCTGATGCTGATCTGCTTCCTCTTCTCCTGGTCGGTCAGGGGCTTGGCCATGTCTGCTGCTCTGCTGGGCTGCCTCCAGCTCCGGGGCTTCCTGCACTTTATAACCTCCCCGCTGCTGCCTCCTCCTCCCCCGGCCTGGCCATTGGGAAGAGACCGGGGCTGGCTGTCACCCAGGCCAATGGTAGAGGGCTCTGTGCTTGCTCAGACTGCACCCACTTGCCTGGGCACCTACACCCTTTCTGTCCCTGGCACTAGGACTGGCAGGATTGCGATAGACTAGCCCATGACTTCCTACTGAACAATGTACCTTCTGTCATATCATACTCAGGCATACTCCTGCATAACCTACATAGCCTCAGGTGGCTTTCCTATGTCTGCAGAACTACTAGCCTCAGCATGCCCTGTCAGCCTCTATGCCACACAACTGCCAGGCAAGGTCGTCAGCTAGAGGTCTATGGCTGGCTCAGCCATGTGAATGTGTCAGACTACCAGCCTTCTGTGGAACTACAAGTGCCAGCAGAACATACTAAAACCATGTAAGACACAGGTAGCTCTTCAGTTTCCGTGGAAATACAACCCCCAGCATGCCCTTTAAGCTTATTTACATATTTCTCTGAGAATCAATGTAAGCCTATGCTCACAATGCATGCTGGCATTTGTAGTTTCATTACCCTTTTACAACTGATATTAGTTATTGACTTTAAAGTGTTGATTTTTTTGTTTTTTTCATTTTTAATTTGCAGTATGGCTGGGAACATATGGGTAGTTTTTGTGTTTTTCCCCAGATAGTAGTAGATACATGGCAAGGCAGACCATCAGAGGTGATAATGAACTACACCATGTACTGATGAAGTGGCTGTGGCAATGCAAACTTTAGTCTTAGTGTATGAAATGAATAAGCTGGCTGTTTCAGTTGTTTTACATGTTTAGCACACTGTGTGTGCTATTATTGTTTTTGTTTCCTGTTATGTGTCTTAAAGTGTCACAATGTCACCCTTGAGCTCTTTAAACAATCACCAACTGTTGTGTTGTCTCAGTGGAGGTGGGACCACAAGAAAATGGCTGCTTCCTACCTTTCACAATGATTATTAATAGTTTCTAAATCAGATTATCAATAGTTTCTAAAGTCCAAAAAAACAAAACAATCAGTGGTCACTGAAGTATACATCTCTATGGAAAATACATGTCTGGTCTGAATTGTTTGTGGTAAGGAAGTTAAAGTTTAACATGCATACATTCTGAATCCTGTATCTAGATCAATGATCTACAGTAGAGTGAATGCACTTTTTACGCATACTATAATTGTCAAGCCACTCACCACCGACCAGTACAATAGATTAAGTGGGAAATATAACTATTTAATCAGGACTTTCTAAATCAGGATATTTCTAAAACAAAGCAAAGTCTAATATTAAAATATAATTTATTTCCGGAACATCCTCCAAGGACATTTCTTGCTAAATACAATCATTTACTAGTATCTGCCGTACATTTGATGGACCTATTTTTATAATAGTCATTACTGTCCTTGGTGTAGATCCAGATGTAGGATTTAATGCCTCCCTCTGCCTACAAAGTGTATTTCGTATGGATGACATGCCCTTTTGTTCGTATTTACGCTGAAGTTACGTACGTTCAGAGTTATGCTGCGTAACATCTGCCACACGCATGCACAAATTGCTGATTTTTACTTCAGTGGCTAGCATACTTAGCTCATGATAAGTCCAATTGTCAATAATTTGTCTTTAATAGTAATAGTAACATGTCCCCAGGATGATGCGAATTTTAGGGTTTTGAAAATGCTTCCCTTCAATTGCCTGCACCTAAGAACGACATTAATGGCTGCCCTTTATCTTATCAGAATGTTGCACTGCATTCTGGGAGAGAAATCACAATGGTTCCATGATGGACTGCAGAGCCATTGGTCCTGGAATCGGGTTCTGTCAGGGAAAATGTCACACAGGACTGTAGGCAGGTGCCGGGGCCCAGTCCTCTTGTACCCACTTAAACACC
>WWET01000171.1:125860-137727 GCA_011038615.1 Limnodynastes dumerilii | reverse complement strand
CCCCCCTCACCCCCCCCCCCCCCCCTTGCTGGCCCAGCCACACCATGTGGTGCCACCTAGGTATTAATGAGAAATTTACCACTGCTTCCTCTACAGTCAGCTCAGGCAACCTCACACTCTATAGCTATTGTGTAGGTTCAAGTCTCAGCATGTAAACCAGGCATCTACGTGTATCTGCAAGCTGTCTCCCTCATATAATACTATTTCTCTTTATTTTTCTACATGAGAAGCTGTTCATGTAGTCTGGTGTTGATAAGCACTATTAAAGTAATGGGGGGTTTCTTGTCTCAATGTGTAAGGCAGAGGTGTGCACTCACATGAATGCATTAAGTTCATACCTGGTCAGTGCACTGTAACTGACATGTTAGCATAGCACAGACTATTTCCTTGCAGCTCTTGTAAGTTGAGTAGCTTTGGACTTAAGAAGGAGCTGCAGGGAGAGAGCAGTCTACAGCCCTGCTCCCTACAGCTCCTCTGTGAGTCCATGGCTGGCCAGCCCACAGGAGCTGTAGGGAGAGAGGTTGTGCTATGCTCATATGACCTTTCACATCAGCATAGTGCAGCCTCTCTCCCTGTCATTGCTTTAGAAGCCAGCATGCTATGAGGAGTCTCTGAGTCCACACAACATTTACAAAGCGAAAGAAAGGAAAAAAGAAAAGACTTGAAAAGGGAAGTTATTAGCTAAAAAGAAATACTTTATTTAGTGGTTTTAGCTCAATTATTTAAAAAACAGTCGCCATACTTGCCCACTCTGCTGGATTTCTAGGAGACTTCTGTAACTTGCTCCCAGCATCCTGGTAGAGCAGGTAAATCACACAGATCTGAGCGTTACTAAGGATGGGTGGGGCTTAATCACATCAAGTCCCACCCAATCCTTAGTAATCCTATGAATGGCAGCTTTGAACAGAAAATAAAGGAGCTAATCTATGTTGAACCGTGGGGAAAGTAAATTTAAACTGTGCCCACATGTCAAGCAGCGCTAGATAAAATTTGAGCGTCTCCTAGACATCACGGAAAGTTGGCAAGTGTGATTTAGAGTTGAAGGGGGTGGGGGTCCTGGAACAACTCTAAGTTACAGTGTTAAAATAAATCTGCCCAGTGCTTGTGTCCTACATGATAAAGCAGAGTGTGTCATCGCATGCAGAAATGTTTACCAGCTTCTAACAGCAGAATAACGCAATCAGCAGATTTTCACCTGAAGGGTAACACTGGGATTTCAAAATGTTCACATAACTCTGTTACCAAGGCAGCCGGTCTCGTAACACAGGCGGGTTCATAGTGACAGGGAGCGGGGGCTCAGTATTTAACCCTTTGGCAGCCAAAGGGGTCAAGTGGCCAGATTTACTAAGCTGCGTGTTTTGAAAAGTGGAGATGTTGCCCATAGCAACCAATCAGATTCTAGATTTCATTTAACTATTACATACTAGAGAATGTCAGCTAGAATCTGATTGGTTTCTATGGGCAACATCTCCACTTTTCCAAACCCGCAGCTTAGTAAATCCGGCCCAACAGCTAGGACTGGCTTAAGCTGGGTACATACGGGAGGGTTTTCTTATGATTATTGTGCAGATCACATGAGAGCTCTGAGGCTGCAGAATCATCTGAAACTGCTGGGATTTGACTTTCGGGAGCCCCTAATTTTTGTGATCAACAATGTCCCAATGTTTTCAGAAAACGTCAGTGTGTACCGATACACAATCTTCACTGCTACGAGTCCTATTTATATTTCTGCATAGCACCACCTTGTGGATGAGCATGTAATTGCAGCAAATATTTATGGGAACCATAACGATCTACAGGAAACCGGAGAGCGGTGTGTAGGGACATACAGTAGGTCGGGGCTAGAATCGTTACTATGGATTTGACAACATGTCGGATTATCAACTTGTGTGTACCCAGCTTTACTGGGATCAATTGTAATAAAAAAATTTACTTGAATTATATATATTTACTTATATTTTATTTGCTCATGGTTCTTCATAGCCCTTTGTGCTGTGGTTAATATGTTGACCTTCTTTATAGCTGAATACACATCGACATTAAAGTGTTAGCTGAGCTGAAATACTCTGTGCTGCTTTTACTGTATGTAATCATTGCTGGCTTTTCAAGCCTGACCCAGTTTATCTCTGACACTTTGGGCTGGATCCAGACTTAGTAGAGTGCGAACGTACGGAGGGATTTTGTGCGCTACTAAGTACTGTACGTGAGTGCAAAGGCCACCCCCCCACTAACGTACGGAATTCTGGACACTTATGTTGTAACTTATCTTGTCCCTACGTAAGGTTAAACGTGTGGACGAGATAATCGTATGTAAGGCTAAGAAATGTATAGAACAAATGGACTTTAATGTTGCACTGACGTCAGTGTTATTCTTGGCTTAGCGGCTTTGCTCCACACTGAATCTCCCGCTATATCCAGTTCCCGTGCGGACGCTCTTATTTAGTGAATCGCAGATACAACTGGCTCTGAGGATTTGCACAATCATTCTGATATTCTCTTTATTGTATGAGGAATTCACACCCAGTCCGTTGTTCTTACTTGTGCAGGTGCGGTGTTTACCTGATATGCATGACTCCCAGGTACATGGACTTGGCAGTGTGCAAGTACTGCAATGATAAGTTATGCTTGCTATTATATAACTACTGTATTTGCTTTTTTGACCACTAGGTGTCATTATGTGCTTGTCAATATGTACATGTATGTGATTACAGATGGGCCGCCTACATGGGATCTTAAGATGCACACAACTGCAGCCCACAATGCCTATGCAATTACGGCAGGTAACGTACGGACGCAGTGCTATGACTGGATAGGTTGCCTTTCATCAAGCGATCCAAACAGTAAGTGCAGCTACGTCACTCTAATATATACTGGGTATGGTGGTTATACCATGTGTCAGTGCTTCAGTCAGGGGCAGAAGGTGACAGACAGCGAGGAGGCGGGGCTAGAGTCTGGATGGGTGGGACTAAGCGCCAGGTGGGACTGAGGGCGAAGCTGATAGAAGCTGTCAGCTTAAAATAGCGCTCGGCGCTCCATGTATGAGCGCTACAGCGTAACAATCCAAGAATGCAATACAGCGGTAATGAATGCTGCTTGTGCATTGTGTAGCTGTAAAAAAGAATATATATATATACATATATATATATATATATATATATATACACACACATATCTGATAGGTGCATGTATGTTAAATAAAATTCCAGGGGGGCCCAGCATTTTTTCAGTCCTGGGCCCCACCATTTCTGATGGCGGCCCTGTGCTGGGTAATTGCAAGACTGCTGAGGCCTATATATATACACATAAAAACAATGATTTATTCATCCCCCGTTTTACTTTTATTGCATTCACAATGCGAATGAAATAATCGCACAGATCATAACCATTTCCGGTACACATTACAGTGACGCACCCTGCCATCGTGTTTGGCTCACTTGTGGATAAGTCACGTATTTGGTCACACCCGCAGCCCACCCCAAATCAGGCCCTTTATATGGCATTTAAGTATTTATTGAGTTGTAAATAATGATGACTAGGAAGACAAGCCCTAGTGTAAATGTAATGCCTATTCACTAACGCATTTCACTAACCTTCCATATGTCCTGATGTTGGCAGCACAGCCCTGAGTTACAGGGATTAGCTAACTGTCTGCACCTTTTTTCCTCCTCACCAATACAGAAGTGACTGCACCCTCCTGTACTTTGCCAATTGGATAAGGACCAAAGGCTGTGCCTTTAACAAATACCCCAAAAATAAAATACTTCAAAACCGCAACAATTCCCTCAGAAAATGGATTTATTGGTAACAGCAAACATGATTGGTAAGGTGAAATACAGTGTTCGCAGAAGGCGAAAGCTACATATACAAACAGACTACGTGGTACATCTCACTAGTAACCCAACAAGCATCGTAATGATGATGACTCACCACTAGGGGGCGAGCAAGTCCGCAAAGGCACCGCTATTGCGTCTCATCAGAAAAATAAAGGAAACCTCAGGGTCGACCAGCAACCGCCATCTTTTGTAGCTAAGATTATCTAATGAATACACAGTAGCACCGATCAAAATAAATTAGCAAGGTCAACTCTACATATGTATATATATATCCAACACAAACAGCTAAAATCACCTATTTACATTCGTTTGGGGTATGGCGATTTGTCTGGTAGCGATTATTAGGACTGCCAATTGTGTATTGCTGGTTATATTAGCAGAAGGCGGCTCCACGCGCCACGGCTTTAAAATCAAGTGCATTTAAATGTGTGCCAAGAAAGCGCCAGGGCTGTCTCTGGGCGGTTCCGTGCCTGCATGCATTCTGCAAATCGCTGGCTTTGCGTCAGCCTACACATGGCACGTCGTGTTGACAACGGTTAATGCTTTGGAAAATGGAGTCATTTTGCGCCACTTCCAGGATATCTGAGAGAACTCCAGTTTCTAGTGAGAAGCCCACCCTGGTTAAGTTGACTTTGTGTGGCTTGGAGCACCACTGTCAAGCATTGCCACAGTATTTGGTAATGTGCAGCCATGGTTACACAAGGCCCTGCGTATGTTTACGAGCCTTCGTAGCAGTAATTATAGTATGAGGTACAGGTCAAGCAACAGCATGGTAAAGCCATTGAGACAGCCATCTTGGCACCCTTACTGTCAAGGCAGAAATTTTTTCGAGTTTAGGATATGATAATAGAATAGAAAACTGACATCCAGGTAACTGGTAGCCATGACAGACTGGCACAATGGAGAAATGGTCTTCGCTTTCCTGTGCCTGTATATACTGGGCACAATTATAAAACAAAGGAAAGTTCTGGAAACATTTTATATAGCCAGAGAGAAGACCGTGACACCCTTTAGTCTCTGAATCGTCCTATTTTTTCTCTCTTGCTTGTTATTTGGTGAAATAGAAAACTCAGAGATGGAGATTTAGAAGCAACATTTTTGTCCAAATCCGCAGAAAGGAGAAGCCAAATCAGAACCTTACAGTTATACCATCGGGGCTCTGGGTGAGATGTGTAGTCACACAACTGGTACAATGCCTTTTCCTTATTAACAAAGGAATAGCATAATCGTGGATTCTCTTTGCCGCCACTTGGGGGCAGTGGTATACGGCCAACCCTAGTCAGGCAATATAGCATCTGTAAGACTTAAAAGTTGTGCTTTAAACAGCTTAAAAATAAACAAAAAAATCTTTGTTTAATAAATATCCATTAGTCATTGTTGGTCAATCATTAACCTTCAGTAAACCGCTTTGCCTAAACATGCAAGGATTTGGGTATCAACCAGATTAATCACTCAGAGTTTAAGATAAGTCCAAACAATAGTTTGGGTTGCTGTAAGGACTGTCTAGGATGGGTACAAGCCTCCATATTACAATAGAGGGGGATATATTGGCCTGTCCTACACCCATAGCAACACAATGGTACATTTTAACATTCAGTTGTAGCCACAAGAGGTTTGTACATCCCAAGTTGCAATGATTGGAAAACAAAAGTTTTTTCTAAACTTTAGCCAATATAAAATAACATTTTATAGGGATTTGTAAATCAACTTAAAAATGAACAAGCGCTACAAAGACAATTGTATCCTGGGCAGGACAACACCCGATATTCTTTATGGGAATAAACGATTAGGAAAGATATTTTTACTCTAAACAACTCAGAACACCCTATCTTTAGAAAATGGTTCTTGTTCCAATTCAAGGGCATTCGGCCAAGTTGGTTTATGTTACATAGTAGTCGATAATCTTATTAAACTGGTTTACCAGTCCCCTGTGGAGGTGTTAAGAGAAGCCTGTACCGTTATGGAGATCAGACTTCAATTAACCAGTTCCGATAACAGTTTTAAGGTCCTTGAAATTGTAGCAGCAGCGAATGGAGCAACGGTTAGAGCAATGCGGTCTATACACGGTAAAGAGAGGTCATGCGGAAAATGCAGTCAGTCATCTGGGCTGTCTACTAGCCAGGACCTAACCATCGCGGACATCGGGGAGAGGAAGGGGGTGTGGACTACCGGACGCTTCTCTTCCAATCCCAATGCCGTGTTCTGGCAAGACACTAGCTCGGGTCTCTAAGTGAAAATGGTTTGGAGCAATCCGTGGGCCCTCGGTGGCTGTTACGGCTTAAGGGGTTAGCCATGGTTGCCAGAAGGATGATCAGGCTCTGACTCTGTTCCATCCGGCTTTACAGGGGGATCTGCTGCGTTTCTTTCCTCTCTTCATAAAAACAATTTGCTGCTTCAGACCCTGACACGGTGGAAAAATAACAGCCGTCCTATGGGTATGCTTAGGACTGTATAGAGGCTCTTGAGGAGTAGAATCCGGGGATCGGGAGACCGGTGTGAAGGGTTACCTGCAATAGAGTAGAGGGGAGTTTGTTATTATCATCACACTGATCAAGAAAGTGTCGCCATTTGCATATTTTCTTTATGGTTTTTTAAGGGAATTTTAATGTTCAGAGGCCAACTTAAGTTTTACGTTTCAAGTGTATGGAAATTCCTGAAAGCATAGAGACGGGTGCACAGAGAGAGGGAACTACTATATTCTTATCTGACTAAGAGGAAACGCCCATTTGTGAACTAAGCCCCGCCCTTCTGTTGGAAAGGAGGTTTCATTACTCTTAAGTCTGGATGGGTGGAATGTGTTTGATAGGTTATAGAGTATGAAAATGTAGCCATAATCTGACTGAAATTCATAGTAAATTCGCAAAACGCCAAACTATATATATATAGCCCAAAGGTAGTGGAATTCCGTTAGCGTATCGCCGTGCGCATCTCCGAATGCAGACCCTACCTTAAACACCAATGTACAACACCATAAGTACATAATTAATAAAATATCTTGGGGGATAAATGACATATGTAGAAAATGCACCTTAAAATCACAGAAAAAAAAATATGTAAAGCACAACAAAAACCCTTAAAATAAATTTATGGGTCGTGGGTATATGTTTACATGATATGCAAAGTGGTACTTGACCTGATTCCATAGTGGGCAACTGGTAATAACTCAAAAACTGTGTAGAACCACTGTCATAGAGCAATCTTGACTACGAGTTCAGCTGGTTCTAAGGCTGTTATGGTGTAAAGAGTTGATGGCAGTAACTTGGCCGCTGCAGTAACAGCGCCCCGGCAGGGATTAATGCAATCTTTTATAGAGGTATTGTGTATTGACTCTGCATTGAGATATCCTGGCAGGCGTGCCTCCACACAGTGCTGATTACAATATTAGCTCAGTCTGATGTATAACAGATAACACAGACCCATATGTACAAAGGCCTGGCCCGCTAAAGCAGTCATTTAACCCATATCGCTCTGGGCCATTATCATTGGCGGGGCCAGGTATCACTGTTTTGGAATGTGACTAGTTAATAAAGGGTCTTATTAAATTGGTCATTTTCTCGGGAATAGACATTGAGAGAAACGGCAGATAAGAGCCACATGGCCCATCCAGTCTGTCAAGTTTGTTATTTAAAACTATACTGACGCAGATGCTATTCCACTTATCTATCACCCTTTCAGTGAAGTCATAATTTTTGCACGATTTTCTGTAAATCTACCATCTATTACACCTCTTCTTTTGAAGATTGCCCCCCTCCTGTACCTGGTTACACCCTTTATATATGAAAATTGCTATCATATCCCCCCTCTCTCTTCTCTGCTCCAAGCTATACATGTTTAGTTCCTCTAGCCTTTCTTGGTTTCTTGGTATGTTTTGTGATGCAGGTCATGCACCATTTTATTGGCTCTTCTTTGCACAGTCTCTAATGTATTTATGTCTTTCTGGAGATATGGGGCCTGATTCAGAGATACGATTTCCACGGCACTTAGGAGCGTATATTTAAGATCTTAGAAAATTCGCATTACTGCGCATGCGTAGCGGTTAGGAGCGTAAATTCGCTAAGAGCGTAAGTTTGAATCGCACGCAAGCACTTAAGATCTTAAGTGCTGCGAATCTTTAAGATCTTAAGGATTTGCATGGAAATGGGCGGGGGGAGGCAGGGACATGAGGGAAAGTGGGCGCGGGATGACACTTAGGATCTTAAATGAACGCTACCACGTCACTTAAGATCCTAAATGACAGCGCAGAGTTAGGGCTAGTCAATGGTGGTCTAAGTTTAAGATCCACCGCTGTTTGCAAGGGGAGTGACTAATTATGCAGTGGGCTGTAACCTGCTAAGATCTTAGCTAAGGTGCGTATATTTGCGATCTTTTCGCAATCGCATCTCTGAATCAGCCCCATGGCCTCCAGAACTGAACACAGTATTCTAGTTGAGGTAGTACCAACGATCTATAAAGGGGCATCACTACTTCTCTCTGCTACTAATTCCTCTCCCTATACAACCAAGTATCTGACATTCTCATTGCTTTGTTACATTGCTTGGCTACCTTTAAGTCACATGAAATAATGACTCCTAGATCCCCTTTCCTCCTCAGTAGTTTCTAATGTAGTGCCATTAATGAATGAATGTTTAAGGATATTAAATAATTATATGGTCAGACAGTATATAGGGCAGAGGTCATAAGGGCTATTATAGTAACCATGGTGCATCTTGTCTGGATGAGTACAGTAAGGGCATGGTCTCATGCAGACTGGCAGAAATGCAGTTCCTCCAACATGTCCTATTCTACCATGTACACAATACTCCGCTCCTGAGCTTTCAACTGTCACTCACCTGGTTTTAATCAATTCAGTGATGTTGAAAAACATTTTTCTCCAACATGGGTGGCTACCATAGTAACTGATTGTTGGAAGCTCAGGAGCAGAGTATTTTGTACCCAGTGGAATGGATCATGTTGGAGGGTCTGTAATCGTGTATTTACGCCTCTCTGCAGCCGCCAGGTCGTCATGGTGACCAGAAATTTTGACTAGGCATCTGGTATAACGTGGAGGAAAGTCCAGAGCTGACTTTCCACTGGGAAGGTCACACCACAGCCTATGCACTCCACCCTCCCCAGCAGCTCTAAGCCTAAGCAGATTTCCCCATGCTGTATATTAAGACGAGCATTGCGTTACCTGCACATTCCTGTTGAGACTCACAGCGGGAAACAAAAACCCCTCCATGCATTCAAACGCCACGGGACCCTGCTGCTCTTCATTGATGGAGAAGGTCAGGGTTCTCCTGGTGAAGTCTAAGAGAACCCCGACAGTGGCACCTTTTGTGATACCCCCTTCAGTCCTGCAATAAAGACGACACGTCAACCTCACATCTGCCAAACACATACCACCAGTGGCTTCTCCTCATCGTGTCAGCCATGTTTCTTGACACGTAACTGCTGCCCCATACATTATAGAGTTTTTGGACCGGTTCCAGATCGTGTGAGTGGAAAACAAACACAAATGGCGAGTGCGCATGTGTTTTGCAAAAGCTGGAGGCCATTTTGATGTGGGGTGGCAGTGTACGGTGTGTACGCATGGAGGCAGGGGGGGTATGTTAATGGTAGATTAAGGGCTTGATTTAGCAATTATGTTCAACTCTTACTTACGTGCCGGCGCAAATTCCATGGGGCCAGTGAATATATGTTAAGGAAGAGTCCGTGGTCACACCTCACATGCACGGGACTTAGGATTGCGCGCCGATCTGCTATCAGATCCAGTCCTTTGGAAGTGAAACTACAGGCATTTGAATAGGGACTAGTGACATAACAGCGGCAGCCATTTTGTAAACTGAGCGAATGTTTACACACTGAGCTGTTTCCATAGTCACACAAACATCACAATGACTGGAACAAATGTCGTTACCTGTTCGTGTGGGAATTGTTGTGCATGAACCAGCTGCGATTATTGTCCACGTACATAGCCCAGGCCTTGTCGTCCTTCCCCAACATGACGTCTTTCATCACCTCGACGCGGGCCACGCCAAAGGCAGGGTCCGGGTGATTGTCATACCGGTCGATGGTAAGCTCCCAGTAGTGTACGCCTTTGGAGAAGCCAGTTTTGCCTAACACCACCCTGTCATCGTAGCTGTTACATGTGATAGTCAGGTTGTCGTTGGAGAAGATGATGTCCGAGTGCGCTGAGCCGGGATCAAACGCAAACCATGCCACTGTCCCCAGAAAGAAAGGGAATGAGTTATTGCTTAGGCCACCAGATAAACTAACTTTTTAATGTCTGAAATTATTCCTAATGAGTAAAAAGCTTGATCATGCAAATTGTTTATTAACAACGTTCTTCAACAGCAACAAAAAAAAATACACGGATTAGCGATGAAGCAATGGTTTACTCCTAAATATATGTGACGCTCGATTAGCTGGAAAGAAACATTTGAATTTTGCCCAACTAACGTGTTTCGATCATACTGTGCATGTTACTAGGCTCCTGATATTGCATCGGGTCTGGTTCTACATCTGGGATTCCCATAGTACAGACCAAGTGAGGGCCTTTGGAGCAGGATCTGAGCATAATGAAGGATTGGAAAAGCCTCTAACCTAGAATTATTCTTCCACAACTACAAATTTGTTGTCTTAAGCTGGATACACAACAATTCTCATCCAATCCACTTGTTGACATGACATTTGTTGGTGTTCACATCACCAACCCACCCACATATACCATGGATAGATATGATTAGTGGAAATACAGACATTGATGGTGAGAGAGTAACCCACAGAGTTGGCTCCTACACATCAAAGTGACTACAACACTGACAATCCCAGCTTTCTACAATAAGATTCCGCATCGCAATATCCAATAATTATCAATAGATGTCATCGGATATAATTATTGTATGCATGATCAATGGTAAGACATCATAGCGGCATGCAGCGAGGTAAGACATGTACACCGCATGCATCTGTCACATGCACCGGACTTCATTCAGTTCCTACCTGCCACAAGCTTTTTAATGTCAACTGTTAAACATCCAAAGAAAAGCATGCAGGGTAGAAACATAATATTAATGGTCTCTTCGTCTTATTATCAATCTCTAAAATTCATTACACCACTTGGAGGTCATTCACAAATCATCCAGTTCAGTTTTCTAATTCAATTTATTGGAATTTTTATTTTGCCTAAGTAGTACCGTATTGTGCCACTGGGGGGCAAAACTGTATAACCAAAGGGACACTGAATATGGTTCGCAAATGTATAGGAGGCAGTGGTGCTTGTAAGGGCTTACAGTACCTGTAAGAAATTATTTGCAGGTACATAGTGTCACCTCACCTGCTGGAGAGAGCTGCAAGGCTTATATCCCGCACAAACCAGCTTAGCATTGTTTTGCTTCTCCCCAATAATTATAGGTACGGGATGTAATATGAAGGATGGTCCTATGATATAGGGGAGAAGTGTCATAAGAAGATAATAGTACATTATGGGGTATATTTACATAGGACTTCATTTTTAAATGAATGAAGCTGATAGAGGCTGGCTTCTCTTCGCAGTGAGCCTGGCAGCTTAGTTCATTTAATTTACTAGAACTTATCTACCCTGCGAGGTCCCGCAATGAGCTCCGTGCTTATCGCAGGACACTTCATACTGTGCATGCGCAGAGACTCCATAGCGGGATTTTGAAAATTTTAAGTCCCGGTATGAAAAACACTCCACATGGACAGGTAATTTTTTATTTATTTATTATTTTAACATTTATTATTTTTTTAAATGTATATTTTTATTTTAACTTTATACACATAGGTTTATTCCAGCGGTCTCCCCATACATGCCCCCCTTTTCCTTCCCCTAATAACAGCTATTAGGGGGGAGGAAAAGAGGTGTATATGGGGAGATCGCCATGGAAACTGTAGTTTCAGATAATTTGTGTCCTGGCCATCTACCTTGTATTGCAAACAGGTTTTTTTTTTTTTTTTTACTTTGCATCTCACTTTGAGACAGTTAATAAAATCTTCAATGGTACTTCTTTATTTTTGCGGCCCCCGCTACGTAAC
>WWET01000171.1:109603-125414 GCA_011038615.1 Limnodynastes dumerilii | reverse complement strand
ACGAAGGGGGACGAACGGACGGGACATTGGGGACGGAGACACACACACACACACACATGTGGTGTGTGTGTGTGTGTGTGTCCGTCCCGGGCGGGAGCCTCTGGAGGCGGCCGGACATGACACCACGGCATTGGGGACACGAAGGGGGTGGGGGCGGGGATGGACGACATTGGGGACAGAAGGACACACATGTGGTGGATGTGTGTGTGTGTGTGTGTCCCGGGGACGGGGACACACACACACACCACAGCTTCAGCATCTGCAGCAGCACCGGCGGAGCGTGTGTGCGCGCGCGCGCCCTCTGCTGGAAAAAAATAATAATAATAATACGTAAGTAGCGTAGTGCAGCAGGGGGCCGCAAAAATAAAGAAGTACCTCTTCAATAAAATGGCTTTACTCATTTATTATAGGCAACTAAAAACACTGAAACCCTAGAGGACCATTCATAACCCCAGGAACCCTGAACCTGCTTTTCCCTAAACTGACTGGCTTTGCAGGTGTCAGAAACAGACAATAACAACTTTACTGGGGTTTTACAATGAACAGGTGAGAAACCCATGGCTAGATTCACTAAACTGCAGAAAAAGAAAAGTGGAGATATTTCCCATAGCAACCAATCATATTCTCACTTTCCTGTAACATACTAGAGACTTTCATGGATAGAAACTGATTGGTTGCTATGGGCAACATCTCCATTTATCCTTTTCCGGGGTTTAGTCAATCTAGCCCCCAATCTTTCTATTATACATTGCATTACGTTCAAAGTCCTGCTTGCTGTCATAATACACAGGTCACTGACTGACAGCAGTACAACCATGTGGCAAGGAGTCTGATGTTATAACAGGGTTTAGCTACATGGACGTCAGCCATGACCGGTTCTCTGTTGCTGTTTTTCCTCCAGGCGCAGTCCTACTAAAAAGCAGACATCCTGCTGTTGTTTTGTTTGTTTGTTTTTTTCTGTGAATCAAGGGATTATTACATACCACAAACCGTGTTTCATTATCCCTGGCAAAAAATCTGAGGGTATGAGCTACGAGCCATGAAGTGTTACCATGGAAACAGCTCCAGGCCTCTAGTCACATGCACAGCCATTATAATGACTAGGCCGAGGGGCCTTCTGTGACAAGGCTGTCACGCAGCGACTGATTATATGACAACTCTCAATTTGTCATATGCTACAAGAATTTACTCCAAGCAGCTCACATCTTTCATAACATTCTTATTCACATTGGAAAGCAGAGTCACAAAATATCTAACAGTGGAAAATTGTGCTTTTCTATAGCAACCAATACAATTCCAGCTGCCATTTACCTACTGCATTCTATGAGATGAGAGCTAAAATCTGATTGGTTGCAATGGATGCACCACTTTTCCTGTATTGTATAGGGCTTTTAGAAAATGAGAATATGATACCCTCTAACATGACCCATTCCATTAAGAAAAAAAATACTCTGCTTCTCAGTTTCCAACTGTCAGTTACTATGGTAACCTCCTTTGTTGAAAAGACAAATAGTTTTTAAATATCAGTTACGTCAGGGGTTCTCAACCCCGTCCTCAAGTACCACTAACGGTCCATGTTTTGTAGGTCTCCCTGCAAAACCTGTGGAGATTTCAAAATGTAACTGTCAGTAATCACCTCCAGCAAGGAGATTTAAAAAACTTGGACCGTTAGTGGTACTTGAGGACAGGGTTGAGAACCCGAGTTACGTTATTTCACCAGGTGAGTGTGACAGTTGGAAGCTCAGGTGTGGAGTATATTGTACCTAATGGAATGGGTCATGTTGAATGGTCTGGAATATTGTAATCGTTCCATATGTGCGGACTTACAGATCTGTAAGTTCACTTACAGAGTGAAGTCCCCTGTCACTCCTGTCACTTACGTGTCCAGAACCCTGGCATGTAATCTCTGCGCACACACACACACACTGGGTTAATTTTTTTTTTTTGGTCAGAAGCCAATTAACCTACTCGCATGTTTTTGGAGTGTGGTCGGAAACCCATACAGACAAAGGGAGAACATACAATCTCCACACAGACTAGGGACCTGATCCAGAGTTTCTGACAGTGAATTCTTGTTCTCTCAATAATTGTGACAGTGCCCAAAGGGTATAAATATACCCCAATGACAGTACACCTGTCATTAGTGTCGGGATGTCCTACGTGCAGGACATAGTTTGCGTCGTCTGTATGGGGTTTTTTTTTTGCAAAGGCCACCCTTGTAATTCATGGCCATGCTTGCACTTCTAGTTCTACTAGCGGCAGCATGCCCTGTCGTGTTGTACTTTATTTATTTATTTACATATTTTGCGGCGGCGAGGCTGGCGGAGGAAGGGGTTAATGTTTTACTAAAACAGTTTTTTTTTTTTACTAACTTACTTTTTTTTCCAGCTCCGGTGAGCTGCGCCTACACTCAAGAGATGGTGTAAGCGTAAGGCTCGTTAAGCAGCCAGCGGACCGCAGTGGAAGCAGTATTTAAATGAGAAAAGCGACCTTTTCTCATTTAAATATTATTCCACAGGCGCAGCCTGGTCGGATGCGAACACAGTCGGATGGGTACTTTTGTGCCCATCTTTCTGTGCGCGCTCCCAATCTGGGTATGCGCATCTGACATTTAGGCTGCGCTTCCGTCTGAAAAAAGACGGATGCACAGCTCTGGATCAGGGCCTAGGTCTTGTCCCGGAATCAAACTTATGACCTCAACGTGATTTTCTGTTGCTGTCAAAAAAGAAATGGGGAGGTGTTGCTGGTAGCAACCAGTCAGATTCTACATGTCAGTTCCTAATATTAGATAAACAACAGCTAGAATGTGATTGGTTGCTAGGAACAACACCTCCTTTTGGCTCTAGATATTTTAGGATTGTATGTCGACCCCTTACATTTCTCTTTCTCGGACAATATATTCAGTAACTGGGAAATCATAAAATCATACATTCAGTTTCTGCTTACTTCATATGACTGTGAAATTAATTAATTTCATGTAACGGAGAAACCACAGAGGTGGCCGTGCTCTCATCAAGTTTAGTCACAAATTAGCATTTGGAATGGTGAAAATGCAAATTCTGTGTCTGAGACCAATTATCAGAGTTTAATAGTAGCCGGTTATCATCCAGGATAGCTGCTAGACACCTCATTAGCACCTGTCAATCCGGACATCATTGTGAATCACACTTTTCAAAATACATTTTTTGTGACAGGGCTGCACAGGGAACATGGAAAAGCATCTGTAGGTGTCTGTCCTGTTCATTTTTATCACTGATTTTTCTCTTTAGAAATCAGGAAAAAAGTCAAAGTATCCAATATATACTCTTGAAAGACCTGATAATGTTTTTGTTTTTTTTACACATTAATTGAAATCAGAGTTACCCCCTATTGTAACAACGCTCATTACAACGCTGGGCACACACTGGAGGTTTTTTTAACGATTATCGTGCAGATCACGATAGCTGTCAGTTAGCTCTGATATTTTACCAATATGTACGGTCTAACGCTGCTGTAAAATGGCATAATATCGCGTGACTATTTCTGGGAGCTCCTAATTTTTGCAATCATAAATGTCACGATATCGGGAGGAAACTTCACTGTGCACTGTGGCACGACCTCCAGTGCAACGATTCCTCTTGCTTTTCCTGCATAGGGCTGCGTATGTGGGTGTATGTATCGTTACAGCAGAGGGTTATGGGAAGTAACAGATTTTACTGGAAAACATAGAGTAGAGTGTACTGCAGATCGGGTGGTCATAGCGTGAGTACAGTCTTTTTAAGATGATATTTCATTGCTAAGAAAAACGTAATAAAAATTAATAATATTTCCCAAAAATTCATAATACTCAACTGTCGACATTTTGACTGTTGAAGCAACAACCAACAGTGTTTACTCAGCTATACACCATTACTGCGCAATACTAAAGGTGTAAATGAGAAGATTTAGTAAGGTTCACAAGTATTTCCAGCCCAAGTAGAAACAGACTACAACATGCAGCCCCACCATACAAATGTCAGAGCTTAGATGTTTATATAGCTAGGGGCCAGACCGTCTTGTGTACATTCCTGTTGAGTGGTAATTGAGGTGAACGGATTCAGACATCCCCTATTAATGCTTGAGGACCTGTGATTGCAAGATGCGTTTAAATCCGTAATCGCTGGTCCATGCATGTGATGGCTCCGCTAACCACTTCCCTCGTGCCATTAACTTCAGACAACCTCACCCTACCTTAAGTTTTCCAGCTAGCGCAAGTGTAAAACGGTGCCGCTTCGGAAGGCTCATTACGCATAGCGTTGGCACCGCCTATACTGCTACACTGTTTTACCAACTCATGCCCACAATCTGGCGCCACTGTGATTGTTTTAAAGTCTGGATCGAGCGTGCTGCGTGCAATTGGGGTAGCACAGATGTGTGCTCATGTGCAGAACACAAAAGCAGACAGAATTGGATCTGAATTTCCACATGGAAGTTGGGGGGTAAAAAAGTCTGGATCAGATCCACCATTACTGTGTGGTCACCCAGGTGCAAACTCCACCCAAATGGCCGCCTGTGTTGTGTGTTCACTTAAGACTGAAATATGGATACTGAGGGTACACACCTCGATGTGTACAGAATGAAATGATGATGCATGCTTCTGATAATGCGTATGCAGCGATAACTGCTGTCCCTGTCCAGGAAAGAGGTGTTAGGAGGGGGAGCCATTACCTGGAGATACACAAGTTTCCTGTTCTGAGTTTTGGAGGAATTCGAGTGGAGAGGGCATGGTGTTGATTTGCAAACGAGCTGCAAGGCATGCTGACATTCGAGGATAAGAACCTAGCATAAGCAAAGACATGCATGTAAATGCCTATGTGCGTCAGTATACATACACATCACAGATTCTGTCACCTAGGCAGCCATTTGTAGGGTTAACCAACATTCAAAAGAATGCAGCTTTATCAATTCACACAGTTAAAACCATAATAACACCACTACAGGGTTATTTTTGATTCATGTGCTAGACATCCCACTTGGCATAGACATGCCCTTTTATATATGGCCACACACCCTAATATGGCACAATCACAGTGTGGCCATGTCATAATTTACATATCTTTAAATACGGGAAGTTATACATACTCCCGGTGAATGAATAAGCTGTTTCCTCTTGCAAACTTAAGTCCCAAAATGGCTGCCACTGTTTAGTAGGTAACAGGTTCGCAGCAAGTTGTGAGTGGACAGCAGGAACGCATAATTAATTGTTTCACCATCTGCCTGTAAATCAACTGAATGTCAATAAATACTGCCACAAAAACGCAAGATATTATCAGGAACATGACAAATAAACACAACAGCTGCAGGTTCATATGGAAACAAAATGGCCTCACCTATCCTTCAGCCGCCAAACATTACAAATCATGGACTGAACCACAACACCAGTACAGACAAAACAAATACATAGGTATATAAACAGAAAGCGTCACCTTGTATTATTAATCACATTATTATGCATTGCAACTAAGCACAAGAGCTACAAACAATGGCTAAAGCACACAAATAGAGGACAGACATAGCGACGATACATAATGCCACTCTACAGCAGACAGCCCTAGAAACTGCCACCTGTGGCCACCAATTGCTTTATTGTATTATCAAAATTGTTATAGCTTGTAACACTTGTTAAATTCCTTGTTAAATCAAAACAAGTTAGGAACCACCTATGGTTTAACCAAACCAAGCTCAGTTATCCCCATTTATGGATAAAACACCACCAACATTCAACCCAATTCCACCCCTTGTTTATACTGAGAATTGTCCCACCAAAATATGGACCAAGAGTATCCTCAAAATACACATTTGATAGCCATCAATATCTATAATTAAAATCTGCTATGATGAGCTGTGAAGTCATCCATTCAGTGTTTACTACAAAAATTGTGTATTAAAAGTAATATTTAGCTCCCTGCTGTATTTTTGGATGCGGAAGGTCAGCCACCTGAGTTTTCACAAGAATACCTCCTCTGATTGGTCCCTAGCTTTAAGAATGTCACCGATTTCCTTTGAATGGGTAGGTGGATGGATATTGGATCCGACTACAATATGGCTACCTCTATTGCGTAAGTATAAGGGGTAACCTTCTCAAAACAGCAAAGAGAACTTTGTTTTACAAAACAAAATGGAAAGCTTCCAATAACATAACTAATGCATTGTACACTAACCATAGGAAAAGGAATAATTTATGGTCCCTACATGCACCTTATATTATTTATCTCTGACACACATTAGGATCAATAACCAAGAGTAATCTAGAGATCACACTAATCATCATGGTGGCAATGGAATAGGGAAAGTATACCAAAAGGTGGGTGTGGTCACATGCTTGACTGTGGTGATGTCACACCCAGATTATGACATAACCACATAGCGATATCACACCCAGATTATGACATCACCACATCCTTGACTGTAGCAATATCACTCCCAGATCATTACATCACCACATCCTTGACTGTAGCGATATCACACCCAGATTATGACATTACCACATCCTTGACTGTAGCGATATCACCACCCAGATCATGACATCACCACATCCTTGACTGTAGCAATATCACACCCAGATTATGACATCACCACATCCTTGACTGTAGCGATATCACACCCAGATTATGACATCACCACATCCTTGACTGTAGCAATATCACTCCCAGATCATGACATCACCACATCCTTGACTGTAGCGATATCACACCCAGATTATGACATCACCACATCCTTGATTGTAGCGATATCACACCCAGATTATGACATCACCACATCCTTGACTGTAGCAATATCACTACCAGATCATGACATCACCACATCCTTGACTGTAGCGATATCACATCCAGATTATGACATCACCACATCCTTGACTGAAGCGATATCACACCCAGATTATGACATCACCACATCCATGACGGGCTTCACCTCCCAGGGATAAATCTAATTCCTTAACCCATTAAGTTGCCATTATTGTTGCCATTATCCCCATTTATTGTCAGTGGTACACACCTGACCACTTCTTGCCCAACAAGGATAAAGCTGATCCCCCATACAGAGACTATACCACCGAAATCAGGGGTGACGATGCAGACACAGAATGATTAATATACAGTATATGGTTTTGGATAACCAATAGCAGTGCTATATTTATATCCATGCACTAGTATTGCTAAAACAAGACACTTTTAAAGACAAGACGGCAAACCCCATAACATGCAACAATACACATATATTTGCATACTTAGAAACCAGATAAAATATATTTAAAAATGAAATATGATAATTTTCTGTATTTGCATATTGATAACACCTTAAGCAGACCTTTCAACATCCATTCCATCAGGTACACAAAACTCCGCTCCTGAGCTTCCAATTGCCACTCACCTGAATCTAATGAAGTAACTGATGTTTGAAAAACATTTTTTTCTTGAATAAAGGTGGTTACCATTGTAACTGATTGCTAGAAGTTCAGGAGCAGAGTATTTTATACGTGGTGGAATGGGTCATGTTGGAGGGTCTGCCAAATATGATTGGTACAAAAAGTATTTTGTTTAGAAAAAAAAAGATAGTATTAATGATGCCCCAGGCCATAAATAGTGTTTAATTGGACTAGTATCAAGTGTTTTTCAACACGTCACATTCCCAGCTCCTTCCTGCTCTCTTAGCTCTGCTGGGTATAGCTATAACACTCTGTGACAGACACCACACAACATACAGATAACAATATACACACGTGTATGTCCTATGATCACTTGCCCTGGTCACACAGAAAGACACACAGACACACATGAAAAAGCCTTTTACTCATCAAAAATGAAATTGCCTTATACAGTATAGGTATATATCTCCCTTGTATTCCATTGTATTAGTTATTGCTTTATATAGTCCCTGATATATACATACATTGTGTTACTGTCTTATATATTCCTGGCTATATATATATATACACATTGTGTTAGTGTCTTATATATTCCTGGATATATACATACATTGTATTAGTTATTGTCTTATATATTCTCATATATTCTTGAGTGCTGGCTCTCTATGTAATTCACATAGGTGGAACTCTATATGTCTTTTTAGCTGGGCACCTACAAATATTTTTTTTGTGATATTTAATTGAGTGCCTGCCACAGTGTATCCACTATTACAGTGTATCCACTGGTTGTGTTACTGTCTTATATATTCCTGGATATATACATACATTTTTATTTGATGTCTTATAGTCCCTAATATATATATATATATATATATATATATATATATATATACACACACACACACACATTGTGTTAGTTACTATTTTATATATTCCTGGATATATATATACATTGTTTTAATTACTCTCTTATATATTCCTGGATATATACATAAATTATGTTAATCACTGCTTTATATTCCTGTATATCCATATAGCTAATCTCGTTTCCCTGTTTTGTATATGTTATACTCCCATATATCTATATAGATAATCCCGTTTCCATTTTATATATGTTATATTCCCATATATCTATATAGATAATCCCGTTTCCCTGTTTTGTATATGTTATATTCCCGTATATTTTTATAGATAATCCCGTTTCCCTGTTTTGTATATGTTATATTCCCGTATATCTTTATAGATAATCCCTTGTTCCCCTATTTTGTATATGTTATATTCCCATATATCTATATAGATAATCCCGTTCCCCTGTTTTGTATATGTTATATTCCCGTATATCTATACAGATAATCTCCTGTTTCCCTGTTTTGTATATGTTATATTCCCGTATATCTATACAGATAATCTCCTGTTTCCCTGTTTTGTATATGTTATATTCCCGTATATCTATACAGATAATCTCCTGTTTCCCTGTTTTGTATATGTTATATTCCCGTATATCTATACAGATAATCTCCTGTTTCCCTGTTTTGTATATGTTATATTCCCGTATATCTATACAGATAATCTCCTGTTTCCCTGTTTTGTATATGTTATATTCCCGTATATCTATACAGATAATCTCCTGTTTCCCTGTTTTGTATATGTTATATTCCCGTATATCTATACAGATAATCTCCTGTTTCCCTGTTTTGTATATGTTATATTCCCGTATATCTATACAGATAATCTCCTGTTTCCCTGTTTTGTATATGTTATATTCCCGTATATCTATACAGATAATCTCCTGTTTCCCTGTTTTGTATATGTTATATTCCCGTATATCTATACAGATAATCTCCTGTTTCCCTGTTTTGTATATGTTATATTCCCGTATATCTATACAGATAATCTCCTGTTTCCCTGTTTTGTATATGTTATATTCCCGTATATCTATACAGATAATCTCCTGTTTCCCTGTTTTGTATATGTTATATTCCCGTATATCTATACAGATAATCTCCTGTTTCCCTGTTTTGTATATGTTATATTCCCGTATATCTATACAGATAATCTCCTGTTTCCCTGTTTTGTATATGTTATATTCCCGTATATCTATACAGATAATCTCCTGTTTCCCTGTTTTGTATATGTTATATTCCCGTATATCTATACAGATAATCTCCTGTTTCCCTGTTTTGTATATGTTATATTCCCGTATATCTATACAGATAATCTCCTGTTTCCCTGTTTTGTATATGTTATATTCCCGTATATCTATACAGATAATCTCCTGTTTCCCTGTTTTGTATATGTTATATTCCCGTATATCTATACAGATAATCTCCTGTTTCCCTGTTTTGTATATGTTATATTCCCGTATATCTATACAGATAATCTCCTGTTTCCCTGTTTTGTATATGTTATATTCCCGTATATCTATACAGATAATCTCCTGTTTCCATATATATATATATATATATATATATATATATATATAGATAATCCCCTGTTCTGTATATGTTATATTCCCGTATATCTATACAGATAATCCCCTGTTCCCGTTTTGTATATGTTATATTCCTGTATATCTACATAGATAATCCCCTGTTCCCCTGTTTTGTATGTTATATTCCCGTATATCTATACAGATAATCCCCTGTTCCCCTTTTGTATATTTTATATTCCCATATATCTATATACTGTAGATAATCCCGTTTCCCTTTTCTGTATATGTTATACTCCTGTATATCTATATACTGTAGATAATCCCGTTTTCCTGTTCTGTATATGTTATACTCCTGTATATCTATATACTGTAGATAATCCCGTTTCCCTGTTCTGTATATGTTATACTCCTGTATATCTATATACTGTAGATAATACCCTGTTTCCCTGTTCTGTATATGTTATACTCCTGTATATTTATATACTGTAGATAATACCCTGTTTCCCTGTTCTGTATATGTTATACTCCTGTATATCTATATACTGTAGATAATACCCTGTTTCCCTGTTCTGTATATGTTATATTCCTGAATATCTTTATACTGTAGATAATCCCGTTTCCCTGTTCTGTATATGTTATATTTCCGTATATCTATATACTGTAGATAATCCCGTTCCCGTTTTGTAAATGTTATATTCCCATATATCTATATAGATAATCCCGTTCCCCTGTTTTGTATATGTTATATTCCCGTTTATCTATACAGATAATCCTGTTTTGTATATGTTAAATTCCCGTATATCTATATAGATAATCCCCTGTTCTGTATATAATATATTCTCGTATATCTATATAGATAATCCCTTGTTCCCGTTTTGTATATGTTATATTCCTGTATATCTATACAGATTATCCCGTTTCCCTGTTATGTATATGTTATATTCCCGTATTTCTATATACCGTAGATAATCACCTGTTTCCCTGCAGCTGGTTATTTACCTTCAGATGTCTGGAGCACCAGGGTCTTGCTGTACTGGCTGACCCCGGCCTTGTTGAATGCCTTGACCCGGGCGTTGTATGTACTGTTGAAGTGAAGTCCGTCCACTGTGCACATCGTCTCCTTGCCAACGAAAACCTCCTACAACAGAGCAAGCAGAGCCGATGACATGGGGACGTCCCTGTACCTACCGCACTGGGGCTTTATTTTATGTCAGGTGACACAAAAAACAATGGTTCTCATGCTTTGACAGACATATAAGTGCCAGCTGAAAGGAGCGCCATGTTTTTACCATGGTCGCATCACAAAAAGTGTTCGCGGCAGAAATCCATACAATAATATCAAACACAGTCTTAAAGCGCTGGACTAAAAACGACAATTTTTTGGGGCACGATAACACATATTTTAAACAAGAATAAAAGTTCTCTCTGTGCTTATTATAAGCCTCAATGATTATTTTGAAGTTCACCAATCAGATTTTAGCTGACATTCTCTAGTGTGTTATAGGAAAATGAGAGCTAGAATCTGATTGGCTGCTATGGGAAACATCTCCACTTTTCCAAACCCGACTTAGTAAATATGGGCCTGATCCAGACCTATGTACATAATAAGCCCTTGTGCGTAGCATATTTACGCCAGTCTACTTACAAAGCACTCCCCTAGGCACTTCCCCCCGTCATCCGTATTTATGCTGTCTTACTCTGACCAAACCCTACCCTAACTGTTCTGAGTGTAACCGCGGGCATCCATAGGCTCCATACTGTATGATTTAAATGCCTCACCCCGCCCTCGAATCGTAATCACGGGTTTCGTATGGCTGGCATGCCCCTTCGTGCGTTGTTACGATGCCGACACGCTCAAGGTCCATAGGCTCTGAATTTCGTTGCGTAACATCTGCCGCTCATATGCGCAGTAAGTACTAAAGGACGCTTTTACGCTTACGAAAAGGGTAAAAACACAGGCCTGCGTAGGTCTGGATCATGCCCTATGGCCCCAAGTAATAAGAGGTGAGAGCACGCCAGCTAGCGCAGCGTAACACTTCAGACATATCATGGGAGGGACGGTAAGGGGAGGGGTCATGTCGTGTTATGTTATTACCATATCTAATAATATATTAATAGAGATTTTTTATGGTTGTTTTCATTGTGCGGAACAATTCCTACTACATTGTGATTGTTGATCCAGTGCTGTAAGATTTGACCCTGTTGTATTTTCGGTAATTTGCGTTTTGGAGCTGTCGTCTGGCCACAGCTGCAGGCGATTTCTAATTTTATTGCTAAGATAGGGCTGGATCTAAACTTAAGTAAGTGCTTAAAGTTTGTTACTCCTGGGATAAACCATGTTGATTGCAGGGGAGTCATATTTCATCTGTTGCAAACAGTATTACAGTTGGGAGGTGATGTTTCCTATCCCAAGTCTAAATAACAGTGTGATGGTAAAGTTGGTCAGTATCTGTGTGCAGTAAGCAACTCAAAGATATATCCCTGCATGCAAAGAATACAATTATCTTGACTCCCCCTAAAATCTGCATGGTTTAGCCCAGGAGTAACTAATTTCAAGCCCTTACTTAAGTCTGGATCCAGTCCATAATGTTTATATATACTCATACCCTCCAACATGATCGATTCCATTGGGTAGAATATACTCCGCTCCTGAGCTTCCAACTGTCAGTCACCTGGTGAAATTACTTAACTGATATTTAAAAAATGATTTGCCCTTTAACAAAGGTGGTTACCATAGCAACTGACATCTGGAAACTGAGGAGCAAAGTGTTTTGTACCTAATGGAATGGGTCATGTTGGAGGGTATGTATACTGTATATATAATATATATATATATATATTGGGACACTTGGCATTTTGTAGTCTGTGAAGTTGATTGAGTGATAGCTGCCTATGTAAACCACATAGGACCGGGGGTAGAAGGTGAAAGACTTGGGCTGCTCCACAGCAAGTAGGTGGGCCTGAGTCTGGATGGGTGGAACTAGGCAGAGCCAGGTGAGACTGGGGGCGGAGCTGGGCAGGATCACTGACGGACAGAAGCTGTCAGAGGCTGACAGCTTAAATCAGTGTTTAGCACTCATACATGGAGTACCGAGTGCTGTTTTAATCTGTCAGCCTCCGACAGTTTGCTTATGGTGCAGGGGGAGCGGCTCCCACCTTCCCTCCGGCCCTGTAGCAGCCCATGTAGTTAGACCACTGGCTGAGATTTATGTGATTTATGGTTTTCCAAAGGTCTGATGATGATCTTGAGCTATTTATTGAGGCAGTTTTGCACTGAGGGATACGTTTTATAGACTGCGGAATGCAGATTTAGGGACGTATTTACAAATCCATATTCATGCGAAGCTGCGTGTGTATTTTTAGGTACGTTTTAGCTGCGCATGTGTAGTAACTTTATTTACGGAAGTTACGTAGAATATACGCACGTAAGCGCTTTAGGCACGGACCTGTGAATCGCACTTGGGGACATACGCATGGAGGGGCGGGGTTGAAATACGTACCTGAAAAGTTACGTGAAAGAGGGTGGGGGGAAGCATTTATATGAGTCTTTGAGGGGCGGTTACCTAGAATCGCACGTACGGCATACATATACGCACATATGTACACACATAAAGTTAGAGGTGCTCAATGGAGGCGTAAGTGTACGATTGCATAGCCGTGAGAGGGGAGTGTCACGGGAGGGGTGACCTCATCATGTTGTGGAGATGCTTCTCCTCGGTAGGGTTGGACATCTTATTAAAATTGAAGAACGGATGAATGATGCAAAATACAAGGAGATAATGCAAGACAACCTGATTCAGTCTAATAGACATCTAATATTCCTACGTCAGCAGGACAGTGATTCCAAGCACATGGTCAAAGCAACACTAAGGTGGTTAAACAACAAAGAGATGAAAGCTTCACAATGGCCAAGAGAAGTAGTGATGTCACTTTATAGGTCAGTGCTTTGGCCTCACCTGGAATACTGTGTTCAGTCCTGGAGGCCATATCTCCAGAAAGACAAAAATACATCAGAGACTGTGCAAAGAAGAGCAACTACAATGGTGCATGGCCTGTGTCACACACCATACAGAGTGACTAGAGGAAGTAATCATGTGTAGCTAGGAGCAGAGAACAGCAACTACAATGGTGCATGGCCTGTGTCACACAACATGCAGAGAGAGACTAGAAAAGTAATCATGTGTAGCTTGGAGCAGAAAAAAGCAACTACAATGGTGCATGGCCTGTGTCACACAACATGCAGGGAGAGACTAGAGGAAGTAATCATGTATAGCTTGGAGCAGAGAAGGGCCAGGGGGGATATGATAGCAAATTTCACATATAGCAAGGAGTGTGACCAGATAGAGGAGGGGGTGATCATCTTCAGAGTAATCGACCCTAGCTGCCGCGGCGGCACAGGGAATAAATGCCCAACAAGACAATTCTGATTATGGGTTATCCACCTTTTTTTTTTTTGCATTGAGTCGATTATACCATTTAGTATGGAAATGGCAGATTCTTACCCTGAACTGCCCGCCATTGCCATCGTCCAGCTCCAGTATGTAGCCTTCCGCTTGCACCATGGACATCGGAGGCTGTTTCCATGACAACGTGGCGCTATTGTTGTGCGTACAGCATTCTTCCATCTGCAGAATCGGAGGCGCTGGTACTAAAGTGGGAACTGACAAATTGCTTTCATGAGTCAAGTTTGGTGAAGGACGGAAACAAACTATGAAATATTTACAGAATTAAATAAATCAAAGGCATTCTAATTTTTTATTTTATTTTAGCAAAATCCAATTATCTCTGTAATCTAAAGCAGCGGTCCTCAACCGTTGTTTGGGGAGTACCAGTTATCCACTATGGAATTAGGATAACTGGTACTGTGGATATATTTTTATTATGTTTTCCTTTTCATTGCATGTTTCGCAGTGGTTATAAAGTACATTTTCTACAGAATCCATTTAGGTCTCTAGAAACTTTATGAAGTATCTAGAGGGCTTAATGGATCATGGATAAAGTACAAGTACAGCTTCTACCTCCTAAAAGCTTGCCCAGTTGCCCTGAGAACCTCTGATTTAAAGAATCAATACTAGAGCAATGAGAAAGGCAAGTCAGATGCTTGGTTGTATAGGGAGAGGAATTAGTAGCAGAAAGAGAGAAGTAGTGATGCCACTTTATATATCCTTGGTGCGACCTCACCTAGAATACTGTGTTCAGTTCTTGAGGCCTTATCTCCAGAAGGACATAAGTACATTAGAGACTGTGCAAAGAAGAGCAACTGAAATGGTCCATGGTCTGTGTCACACAACATACCAAGAAAGGCTAGAGGAACTAAACATGTATAGCTTGGAGCAGAGAAGGGAGAGGGGGGACATGATAGCAGCTTTCACATAGATCAAGGGTTGTGACCGGCTAGAGGAGGAGGCGTTTTTTAAAGGAAGAGATGTAATAGAACACAAGGACATGAATATAAACTGGAGGGTGGTAGATTCAGGGGAAATGTGCGGAGTAATGACTTCACTAAAGGGTGATAGATAAGTGGAATAGCCTCCCCTCTGAGGGGGTAGAGGTAACACAGTAGGACAGTGTAAACATGCTTGGGATAAATATAAGGATATCCTAAATCTCAAACTAATGATGGTATATAGGGTCTAGGGTCAGTATAGTTTTAAATAAACAGCTGGGCAGACTAGATGGGCCATGTAGCTCTTATCTACCGCCACTTTATATGTTTCTATGTACTTAATTACATCCGACTATATCCCTTTTGGAAAAAGCCCAGTCATGTTCTAATGATTACAACTTACAATACAGTTGTGCTTTTGCAATATCATACTTTCTCCATTTATGAGTGTATGTATGTATAGTGATCCATGTATGTATGTATGTATGTATAGTGATCCATGTATGAATGTATGTTTGTATGTATGTATGTATGTATGTATGTATAATGCTCCATGTATAAGTGTATGTATGTATAGCTCCATGTATGAGTGTATGTATGTATAGCTCCA
>WWET01000171.1:73092-88296 GCA_011038615.1 Limnodynastes dumerilii | reverse complement strand
TCTGTCATAGTGTACATATACCTCTCTGTCATAGTGTACATAGATCTCTTTGTCATAGTGTACCTCCCAACAATTGAGAATTGTAAAGAGGGACAAATTTGTGCGGCCTGATAGAAGGGGCGTGTCTTGTCCGGCCCAGTGGACGTGTCTAGGGAAAATGGGTGTGTCTGGCATGCCCAGATAGCGGGTCTAATGCATGCCTCTTTTTAAAAAAATGTTTTTATTTAAGTTCAGAAGACAGATAAACAAGTAATACAATGTTCATTGAACATGTTATCACATGAATCAAACATTATACATAACAAATCAATGTATAAGAACGGTTCACATAAGTATTCCTTCATTGTTACTCCTGTATGTTTAGTATCTTATTATGTCACGATTGTCTCTCCATCCCGGGCACCCTCATCTCTCACCTCCAAGAGGTTCTTAAATATTTATTACACTGCCGTCAGCCAAATAGGAGTATCAGATTGCAAGACCCTTGTCTCATACCATCCAACTTTGTGGAAACATTTATGTATATTAGTTTTGATGGGAATGGATAATGTGTCAATATATGTTTTCCATAGCATGAAAAATTTCCCTATACGCTGTTCCTTATGCAATGATGCCTCAAGCCATTCCATGCGGAACACAAAGTATAATTAACTATAGAATAATTTCATAGTTGGGGTTTCACTTCGTATCCACATGTGAAGGACACACTTCCGTGCCACAGCCGATATTATCGTGGCTAGTTGTCTACTCTCCTTAGTACTTTTAAGGGCAGGATCTATCATACCCAAAATAGCCCATTCCGCACCCAGTGGAACATAACTAAGTAAATGCTCTGTGGCATAAATTTGGACGCTCCTCCAGAAAAGTTTGATTCGAGGGCATTCCCACATGCAGTCGGCAAAAGAGGCATTGGGGCAATTACATTTTGGGCAGACACCCGTATTAGGCATACCAATTATGTGACATCTATTCGGGGAAAAATAACCTCTATAAAAAATATTGAAAAACATTTCTCGATAAGTATTTGCTCTCTACACCGAGCAAGAGAAGTTAAATAGTTTAAGCAATTTTCCTGCCATTTTGCAAAAATATGTGGACTTTGACGCAAAACCTTTACTGCTCTAAGCATGTTATAATGGGAAGAAATAAGATTTCTGGGATTAGGTGGATTATTCTATATCTTGTCTAAATCATTAACCCAGTCTTCAGGAGAAAAATCATTAATCACATGTTGTACATAATGGGTAGCCTGACATAATGCAAAGGCATGTGTATGTGCATGCCTCTCTTAATAACTTAGCCATCCAAATATCTGCCCCTGCTTATACGTCCAGCCTCCATATCTGCCCTTTATTATTTGTCCAGCATCCATGACTGCCCCTTATTATTATGTTCAGCATCCATATGTCTTTCCCCTATTTATTTGTCCAGCCTCCATATGTCTGCCCCTTTATTAAATGTCTGCTGCTTTATTATTTGTCCAGCCTTCATATGTCTGCCCCTTTATTAAATGTCTGCTCCTTTATTATTTATCCAGCATCCATGTCTGCTCCTCGTTAATATGGCCAGCCTCAATGTCTGCCACTTATTATTATTGCCAGCCTCCATGTCTGCCCCCTGTTATTATTGCCAGCATCCATGCCTGTCCCTTGTTATTATGGCCAGCCTTCATGTCTGCCCCTTGTTATTATGGCCAGCCTCCATGTCTGCCCCATACCATGGCCAGCCTCCATATGTCTGCCCCTGTTTATATGTCCAGCCTCCATATGTCTGCCCCTTATTATTATTGGCAGCCTCCATGTCTGCCCCCAAATGCCAGTGCCAGCCTCCATCTGCCCACTTATTGCCAGCCTCCATCTGCCCCCTTATTGCCAGCCTCCATGTGCCCCCTTAATGCCAACCTCCACCTGCTCCCTTAATGCCAGCCTCCACCAGCCCCCTTAATGCTAGCCTTTACCTGCCCCTTTAATCGTGTTGGAGCCCTGTAGTACGTGTCCTGTGCTCTGCAGAGTCCTGCCGCATATAACGCAGCAGGGCTTTAAAAAAAAAAAGAAAATTTGTCCCGAGAGTCTGATCTCTCGCCGCATTTTCTTGGGCGGGCGGGACAGTCCCCTGAAAGCGGGATTGTCCCGCTGAAATCGGGACAGTTGTGATGTATGCAATTGGACACTCAGGAAGTGGGTGAAAGCGGAATTCAGCGCTACTCGGTTTATGCTTTGAGTTACTGGTAGTGGAGAATGGGCATGTATATATGTTAATGGGTGAACTGGGTAGGTAAGGTGAATTGAGGCAGGTGCCCAGGTAGGTGAGGGGAGCACAGAAGAGGTGGGTAAGTTCGGGGGGTGGGGGTGGGGAGGGATCCTAAGTAATGTCCTAGTGAGGGGGTCCCAAATGAAAGTTCCGGGTACACAGTCTCAAGTCCTTACTGGATGAGAAAAGGTCTGGGTGCTGTAGTAAGCTTGTAGGGATGTTAAATTAGAGCAGTGGATATGAGAGAAAGTAGGTGAAGGAAGATATGAGAGAAACAGAAGCCGGTCTGCACAGCTGTGCTAAAAAGAACCCGGACGGAGGAGGACCAGGAGGCGTGAAGCATCACCCCTATCGCCCGCTCTGACTACACACGCACATCCAACCACCGGAGTGTGAGACGCAGACACAGGAGGACCGGTTCGTGCGCATTACCCCTGAGGACGGCTGCCGCACCACCGCCACACACTGCTTGACGAGCCTGTAGCCTTCTGGGAAAGCGCGAGTGCAATTACGCTACTGTTATCATTCCACATTGTGAGAAATACTACACTATTGGTGGTTCTGTTTCTCTTTCTCCACTTACTCTCTCTCATATGACTTCGGTTTTCTCTATTTCAAATAGGGGGACTTTTTAGAATTTTTTCTATAAATGGGTGAGTATTCCGATCGCCATACTCGCCCATTCATTTTCGCAGACCCACCACTGACAGCTCCGGAGAGGTGAGTAAGCTCTTCGGGGACTTTTAGTGTTAGGAAGAGGAGGGGGGGTTAGGGTTAGGCTCTTAGGAAGGGAGGGTTTGGGCCATAGAAGGGGAGGGTTAGGGTCAGGCTGCGGGGAGGGGGGGTCTTCGGGTTAGGCTATAGAGAAGGTAGTATTAGGGTCAGGCTAGGGAGAAGGTTAGGGTTAGGGTCAGGCTGCAGGGAAGGGAGGGTTAGGGTAATGGAAGGGAAGGGTTAGAATTAGGGGAAGGGTTGGGGTAGTTTTCAGCCTCACCTTTCTGACCACTGTGTTTGGTGCTCCGGGGATCAATTGCTATGCCTCATTGAGGCATAAACAATTGATATCCCAGCCGAGAGAACAGCCTTATCGAAATGTGTATAAATCCACTAACAACGCCAAGTGCCTTTGGTTCATAGATGTCATTGGGTCTTGATCACAACCAGCATGTCCTTCCGGTCGGGAGACGTATCTGCTTGTGTACAGAGGCCTATTACGGACGGAACACAGCACGATCGGCCTCCAATTGCGGGGCTTGACTGCACACCTGGTGTATGCGCAATGGGCGGGGTGATCTTTGCAGATCGTACAGTAAAGGGTTGGCTAAGCTATAACGTTTTATTCTGCATCACATCCCTTGCCCTCATTTTGCGTTGGGCGGGTGCATAAGAATTAAATTAGGGGTCATACTGCGAAATAACATGCGTCCGTTCATAATTAAATTATCATCCAGTCTTTAATGATCAACAACATCATAAAAACAAGATTTTAATCTAATATAATAAAGCTGCAAATCGATGTTTAGGTAACAGTTTGTAGAATTCTACTTTCTTATGATAACTATCACAACTGCAGGGGGAACCGTCTGTGGTCATAAAACTGTCAGAGGACTAGGGTATAGGGGGTCACTGTATATTTTGATTTATCTATAATACATTAAATCTTCTTTACAGCTATCATGATGTTTTTGGTTTACTGCTGAAATTGTTTCAAGAGGTTCAGACATGATCTTCATGGTGACGTCACCGCGTTCAGCGATTCCAAATATGGATCAATATGAAGCCTGACAGGAAGAAGCGCAAGAAAAAACCTTCTGCCGGGAAAGTGGGAACGTGACACGCACAAACAACGTATCTGTCACAACAACAGACGTTCAACAGGAGGGCCGGCATGTCGTTACATGCAAGCGCTAAAATATTCTGCAGCCCTAACGCTATAAATTGGACTAAATATATAGATTTTTTTTGTTTATATGCTTTTTAAATCTGATTTTATTCTTTGAACACATAGGATTGGACCCTAAAATCTGCTATCCGAACCAAGAATGAGCAAGGATCCCATAGCGTGTTCCCATTATATCCATGCGCCAGTGCGAGCTCTTGGGATCCCACTCACCATGCAATACACGGATTTTCATCACCATGGCCTAACATTTCCGATCCGTTCATACTTAAAATGGCGGCCAATCAGAATTCTGGATAAATCAGTAGTCCATTAGAACACATATACTGTACGTTGTAATATGAAGTCCAACCCACGCAGACTGCGTCCCAACTGGGTCGCTTCGATGCGTGCGTGTGCATGGATTGCGAAATCAGTTCATTCACACAGTGGGAGAGCATCTTCTACATAACACAACACTACATAAAAGAGTATATTCCTTATTTTTGGAACAAAATAAAGAAAAAAGTGAAAATAATTATAATTAAATTAACTGCTGCTTTAAACATCTATTCATATAGAAGGAGGCAATCGCAATACTCTTTAATTCATTTTTTTATAATGCATAATTCAGTAGTTTCCACTATGTCACATGGCTGCCATGGTAATCACAGTCACGTGGCAGAGACACTTTGGAATGTCCCTCTGAGCTCTTACTGCACAATAATAAAAAATGTCTCTCTTATCTGTCATCACATGACCTGCTGACAATGATCTGCAGAAGGACTGCCCAGTAAAATTAGATGTATACTTAAAAGTACTTAATATACCATTGATGAAGAAAACCTTTTTTGTGTGAAATTGCTGCTTTAATGGTCAATTTGGCACAGCACACAGGGCGGGGGTGTCTATGAGTTGTCACTTTTCCTAATCTTTAAGTACAAAACCAACACGGACTGACTAAGAAGGGGCCATTTTATGACCTGAACTCTTTATAATGTGATCAGTCGCAAAATGGCTGCCTTCTTGCTAGTTCCATGTTAAAACATATTCCCTTCATAATGACAGAAATTTAAGCAAAGCAAGTCAACTGTCTTTAAAACACATACAACGCCATACGTTCTTCATCACAGAACGCTCATGGGTACCTCCTACGCTCGTTCCCAACATAATTAATTACTATATTTAGCTGACAAATCTTGATGGCTGCCTTTTGTAACCATGGTCACATATGAAAGTCTTTAGAGCAAAATACCTTTTTTTTGGTACTTGCATTATTAAAGCTGTGTATAGTATGAAGAAAAGAATATGATTCTACTAAAAACTTTGACATTATTAGTAGTCATATTATTTATAAAATCCCTATTTTTAAGATGTCCATCTCGTCCATACAAGCTGAAAATTATGCATAGCTTCAGACAGATGGAGTAACTCTGGCCAGGAGGTGGAAGTGCCACAACTACTGAACAGAGTTTCCACAGCCTGTCAATCAGCTAGCTGCAAGAGCCTCCTGCTAAGACTGACAGGAGGTCCGTACAGCCAATCAACTTCAAGGGCCTCCTCTCAATCTCAGCAGTCCGTCTCCAGGATTATTGGTCCCAGAGGGAGAGGTGAGTGACAGTGATATCGAGACCTTTCCCCTTGTGGAAAATTTGTCCTGTTTATTGGACCACCTCCGGCTTGGACCTAGTGTCTGGCTGCAGACCCTCCAACATGACGCATAGCATAGCAACAGTAATCAAATCCTTCCTATCGGGTGCATTAGGTGAGACCCCGGGTCTGCACCTTTTACATTGCAGCTTACCATGGTCCGACACGGGAAAAACCCTTCTTTTTTCCCGTGTCTAAGTCCCGGTTTATTAGACCCAGGAGCAGGACCCCGGTACCTTTCATATCACCCCCAAATCCCGGGTTGCCAAGTTTTTGGCCAAAAACACGTGTTTTTAGTGGCAATCTGAAAGGGATTTTAAGATAGATAAAACATATGAATAAAACATATTTTAAAAAAATTAACTGACCCATATATAATGATTTAAATAATACCAACACAATTGTTTTAGGGGCATCCCCATTCATAAGACACAAAGGGACAGGCTTACATGAAAGTTTGCAACAATAAATTAAGAAAGAGAAAATATAAGACCAGTTTAAGGAATATATAAAAAAAAATGAAGAAAGTTACCAAAATGACTATTTAAAATAAATAAATATTTCAAAATGACCTCTTTCACCTGGTTTCCATCAGCTGACCCTCTCCTCGCCTTTCTCTTGTCTCCCATAATTTTAGACTTCCTTGTCTCATTATTTAGCTTTCCTCCCACCAACTGGTGTTTAAATCCATTGGTGCTTCTCTCTGTACCTTATCACTAAATTCTGAGCACCCTGGAATGGGTCCAGAGCTTCAGCTGCGGCAGCGTTTGGAGGGATACGATGATGGAAACCCACTGGATTCCCCCTTTTGTGAGAGCAAAGGAAAGTGTGGATAGGGCAGAATGAGTAAGACTTTACTGTAAAACGACCATCCATCCCCTAAAACCCCTTTCACATCGCCACTAAAAACCTGGGTTTTTGGTAAGCGGCAATACGAAAGGTGCAGACTCAGGTTTTTCAACCCGGGTCTCAGCTAATGCACCCGATTGGAGAGATTTGTTTACTGTCGTTATGCAACAGTAAACAAGTCCCTCCCCGGGAGCTGCACACAGCCCCTTCACAATGTCAGGGCAGACCCGGGACCCAGAATTTCCAGGGTCTACCCTGGAGTTTTTTTAAGGGTTTTTAATTTTTTTTTTACCAAAAACCCCGGCAATAACCTGGGTTAAAAAACCTGGGTTATTGCCGGAGTTGCAGTCTGAAAGCGGCATAAGATACTAAGAAATGAGTAAAATGATCTAATAGGAGCAATAGATTCATTTGTAAGGGTAGCAATCAAATCTATTTATATATACAACTAATAACAGAGGTTTCTGAGAGTGCGTGCTTGTAAACACTTTAATTCATTTTCTTTTGCACCGTTTATAGTTGTTAATATTCACAGTTCTAATAAAATTTACAAATTAGTTATATCATTTTAATATATGTATAACCCCTTGTATGTGAGTGCCCCCAGTGAAATACACATATTTTGTCTTAGTTGTTTATATATCCTCATACCTTGTGTTTATGCTTACCACCCCGACATCAGAATGAGTTCCAGCTCTGTAATGGAAACAGGGCCGCCGCCAGAAATTTCTGGGACCGAAACAACCCCACGGCGCTCCACCACCTACACAACGGCACCGCAGACCTGCATTAACAGCGGGCCGATGCGCAGGTAAGGATTGGCCCGCTAATGTTCAGCTCACAGTGCAAGTACCACTGATACCTGCTGTGGCAGAGCTACGGTAAGTATCGGCGGACCCTGGGCTGTATGCAGAAATCCGTTTGAAAACGTGATCGCAAATAAACGCACGCACATAGCAAGGAACACCCACCAATACCCGTCACTCCCCTCGGTAATCCGTGCTCTTGTAGACTTACACTTCCAAAGACCACCTTTTTCTTTCCGTGTGCATTCCCGTGCGTATATATGTCCTCCGTACGTGCATATCATGATAGTCACGCCCACATTCCTTCATTAAAATGCTTCCCCTCCGTCCATTGGTGATCCACACGTATGTACATACGCTGATTCACAAGTCTGTCCGTGAGGCACCTCCGCGTGTATGGTCTACGTGAACTACATATATAAATTTACTACGTATGCGCAGTTGATATGTACCTAAAAATACGCACGGAAACCGCCCCATCTCCAATGCCCTGAATTAGAAACGCATAGCGTGCACACTCCCAGAAAAACCCGATGTTTTCTGCTCTGGATCCGGTCCTATATTCCTAATTAAATTGTGACCTTTACTCCATTTTCAAGATCACATCAACAGTTCACTGTGTGAAATGTTTGACTTATTGTAGTGTTTCCTCAGCGAGCAGCCTGCAGCGTCTGTTATGTCATCTCATCATTGCTCCTTTGGCCAATTTGCCCCCTAATGCGCTTTTAATGTCTATATATTGCCGATTATTACATCGTTTGTACATTTGCCATAAAATTGAACTATGCATTGTAGTGATAACATTTAGCTTTTCTTTAATGCCTCTAGATTGGCTACTCAGCACCTCATTAACTTATCTCGTGCTCAGAATATTTATGCTTAATCAATATGGAAGTTGTTTCATAAAGAATATGACATAATCCCCACTATGTTGCTGGATCGATTTTCCCTGCAATACAAACGTTCCACTTTCTAACGATTCTAATAAAAATGGCACATTCTTTATCATCTCCCACTATTGGTTTGGCATTACTGATCAGTGCAGGGGAAGTGCGGTTCATTAATGTGATAGAGACAGTTTGGATTGAGTGAGTGGTTCAGATAAAATTGTAAAGGAAATCAATGTTTTCATACATTATATTGTATTGGGTTGTAATACTGGTATCCTGATAAGTAAGTTGCTAACATTTTATCTCTGTTCTTTGGGAGATCCCGGGATGTGAGGGTTGGAAGACACAGCTGACAGTCCCCAAAGGCATGATTCCATCATCTAGCCCCGCCCCCAAAGCACAATGATGTTGATCATACCACTGTGCCCCTATATAGATCGTTGGTGCGACCTCACCTAGATTACTGTATTCAGTTCTGGAGGTCATGTCTCCAGAAGGACATAAATACATTAGAGACTGTGCAAAGAAGAGCAACTGAAATGGTTCAGAAAAAGAGGTGTAATAGAACACGAGGACATGAATATAAACTGGAGGGTGATAGATTCAGAGGAAATGTGCGGACAAATTACTTCACTGAAAGGGTGATAGATAAGTGGAATAACCTCACATCTGAGGGGGTAGAGGTAACACAGTAGGACAGTGTAAACATACTTGGGATAAAGCCACTATTTGCATTAAACTGCATTTTCAAGCTTTTTCCTCATCTTGTGTTCCAAATATATATTGTGAGAGAGTCAACTAAAATGACATAAATATATTAATTGGAAACCTCTGAAGTCTCCTCCTAGGACGTGACTATAAATAATAAGAATAATATCAGACTGTGGTGATCAGACGGTTTTCATTGAACAACTCTTCTTTCATCCAGTCAGCCTGTATGATCTTATTTTTTTATTCTCTGAGATGCGCGGGTATCACAGACAGCCAATGTCAATGTCTGCTGACTTCAGGCCGGAAATTCAGAAACAAATGTACACAGATCACAATTGTATTCCACCTGCAGGCCTGACATTCCCCATTATAAAGAACATGCCTGTAGTAGCTAGTGACTCACATCCTCCCCAGGCAGGTAAGTACAGCACCAGCATTACTAAAATCCTCTGATGCCAAGCTGAAAAGTTGATAACATGAAGAGTCTACCAATTACCACAAGGAACAATGGGCCTGATCCAGAGCTACGCTGGCCGTAAGTACAGCCAGCGTAGCTCTGGAGCACTCCCCCCGGCACTCTCCCTGTGGCCGGCGTAATTACCCACGGTTACACCGGCTGAAAGCTACCTTAACTTCAGCTGGAGTAACAGTAGGTAATTACGCTGGCCACAGGGTCATAACTGGCCTAACCCGCCCTCCCTCATTTACTTACCTTCCCTCGCCTTCCTTCCGTAACGGTTGCGTAGTTACGGCGAGGAACGCCCCCTCGCCGTAACTATGCAACAGTTAGGGACGCCCGATCCTAAGGAACGGGTTTCCCTAACTGTGCCAGGCAACATCTGCCCGGCACAAGCGCAGAATGGCAGAAATGCCGTTCTTACGCATACGGCCGTCATAACTAGTGCGGCGGCCATAGGTCTGGATCAGCCCCAATATGACTGCACTATGGATTTAATTTATCTTTGCCGAACTGAAAGAGAGAGAGAGGGCCAGATTTACTATGCTGCGGGTTTGGAAAAGTGGAGATGTTGCCCATAGTAACCAATCAGGTTCTAGCTGACATTCCCTAGTATGTAACAGGAAAGTGAAAGCTAGAAACTGATTGGTTGCTATGGGCAACATCTCCACTTTTTCAAACCCGCAGCTTAGTAAATCTGGCCCAGAGTGTGTGTTTCATATAGTTCCACAACTGGTCTGAATAACTACCTCATATACAGTATAATGACCAATAATTTCATAGAATATGACAGGAGATAAGAACCACTTCCATCCATTTTGCCTGTTTTTTTTGTATATCACGATGACCCCATTTGATTCTTTGCTTCTTTTTTTTAGGATATCTATTTTTTATCCAATGTAAGTTAAAATTACTCTACTGTGTTATCCCTGGGAGGCTATTCCACTGATCCACTAATATTTCAATTAAATCATATTTCCTGTATATTTCCTCAAAACCTACCACTCTCCAGTTTATCCGCATGCCCTCATGTTCTAATACATAGCTTCCTTTCAAAAATGCCCCCCCTCCTGTAAGTGGTTACACACCTTGATATATGTGAAAGCTGCTATCATATCCCCCTGGTCCTTCTCTGCTCCAAGCTATACATGATTACTTCCTCTAGACTCACTCTGTATGTTTGTGTGACACAGGCCATGCACCATATTAGTTGCTCTTCTTTGCACAGTCTCTAATGTATTTATGTCCTTCTGGAGATATGGCCTCCAGAACTGAAGACAGTATTCCAGGTGAGGCTGTACCTATAAAGTGACATTACTACTTCTCTCTTTCTAATACTAATTCCTTTTCCTATACAACCAAGCATCTGCCTGCCATTTCTCCTTGCTTTGTTGTATGGTGTTACTAATTTTTCCTTGGAAAAAAAGAGTGACTCAAAAAAAAAGATCAGTATCAATGCAACCATTTTCAGGCAGTAAAGAGGTTGTCTCAGGATGAGCACAGAGAGCTGTAGAGATTTACGCTGGTTATCTTATGATACATAGGATATGCTTACACAGTGAGGTTTAACAAGGGCCCTTGTGAACAGTCAAAAGGATCTATGTCACCGGGGAACTCTTACCGAGGCACGACCAGGATCAAATAACCGTCAATGGAAATCCCAAAGTGAGCAATTAGATAAAACACTTTGATCTGTAAAGATTTTAACAGTGTCTTAATTATGCTGTTATCAAACCCTAGACCTAAGGGAACAAGGAAAACATTAATTAACAGGTTTTCTCAACACAAGTAACACGGTGGGGGTGCATATGGATTTTGCCAAGAGTTTCTAGAGTAAGGACATGAGTATGTGACTGTGATATAGAACTGGACAGTAAGTGGATGCAAAACACAGAGCTTTTGAGCTTGTGATTGGTTGACGAGTTTTGCTTTACCACACTGCTGCAACTTTGCAGGACTTCAAGTCAGGCCAGTATGTGACCAAAAAAAACATATTATATTGGTACATATGTATAAATTGACTTACTAGAAAGATTATAGTTGCTAAGCTGCAAAAACTATGACATTGGAGGTCAAGCTGAGGGTTACCTGCATGCAGTCCATCTAACCAAACTATAATGATGTTGCCAAAAATATAGGGCACAGAAAATCAACTGGGTGACCCAAAGCAGCCAATCATAATTCAGCTTTATTTGTTTCAATGCCATTATCTGGTTGGTTGCTTCAGGCAACAGTTGAACAGTGTCCAATATCAGTTTCTTACGCCAGTTAACAGTTCCATCGTATGACCACCTATATAGATGTCAGCAGCCTCCTTTCCCTGAGCATGACCTCTTGCTATTTGCACAGCCGGCCAGATGAGCTTTTCCCATGGGAAATATCTGTATTGACAGGGATTCGCTATGTACATTCTACTGGGGGAGTGTCCATATCTGCCTCATGCAAACAAAGCCTGATGGTTCAGATATCCTCGGCAAAAGGATATTGCATTTGTTTAACTCTAAGGGCCAGGTTTACTAAGCTGCAGGTTTGGAAAAGTGGATATGTTGCCCATAGCAACCAATCAGTTTCTAGCTGACATTCTCTAGTATGTAATAGGAAAGTGAGAGCTAGAATCTGATTGGTTGCTATAGGCAACATCTCCACTTTTGCTAACCCGCAGTTTAGTAAATCTGGCCCTTAATGTGTTTAACCTGCAAAAATAATGTGTTTCATAAGTAGAAACAAGTAAAAATGGAAATCAGTGGCACCAAAGAGAAAGATCCTAAATGCCCCAAACTGTGGCCATTTTTTTACACTTCCTGTGGAGGGGCAGGGCTGAGTTCCTAAGTGGGCGTTCCCTCTTAATCAATATCCAGTATAGGTGTTCTCTGTGCACCAATCCACACCCTTGAACTTCAGATCCTGGCTGTCAGGAGTCTGTCCACAGTAATCGGTAAAATGCTAACTTTTGGACGTCTGTATAGTATGACCCAGCATTTACGGACCGAACCGAATCCTCTGACTGCGACACAATCGCATCAAAATCATTTCCCTACTGTGCATGTGCACACTTGTGGCGTAGTGAGCATACTTATATCATACAGTAAGGGCTTGATAAGCAATTACATCCTATTTCAGTTACGCACTAGCTTTGTGAGACGGGCGCGTAACATTTAAGATCCTGGGCATGGAAGTTGTCTCACCCGCGGCTTAGTAAATCTGGCCCCAAGCAGCGTTTTGTGGCAGGGAAGGGAAGGAGGCCAGTATATACCATCATACTCTCCAACATGACCCATTAAGTACAAAATACTCTACTCCTCAATTTCCAACTGTTAGTTACTATGGTAACCACCTTTGTTGAAGAGGCAAATAGTTTTTTAAATATCAGTTAATTCATTTAAACCAGGTGAGTGACAGTTAGAAGCTCAGGACCGGATTATATTGTACCTAATGCAATGGGTCACGTTGGAGGCTCTGAACCATTGGTCAGTATAAACCATAAGGTTGTGCTTAAATCATATTTTTATTATTGTTTCGATTCTGATACCAAATTATATGTGATTGTTTTTAACTTTTTTAAATAAATTCAGTTTACCTAAAGTGTTGCGATACTTAAGAAGGCAATATGTTTTTTAGCTGTTTACATTTTTATTAAGAGATTTCGATCGGAGCATTGAAGTTTTTTTTCCATTTTATTAGTTTCATATTTGCGTTGGAGTTTCACGTCCATCTTTCCCTGGTTTCTATTATTGGTGGGTGGCTATTTTATCCAAAGCATTGTATGTTGTATTTTCTTTTTTTTTTTTTACTTGATTTTACATCATAATCTGCACCCATTTGTGTGTCCATCTCATGAATAATAGTGAAAAAAAAAAATAGATTTTGGATCTAGAAGTCCGGAGTGGGCGGGACTATGTCTGCAGCGGCTGCAAAGTCCCATTAGTGGATCGCTGTGCGCTCCTAAGCTCTATATGTGTGAGGGAAGACCACTCCCCCTGGACTTATGAAGCAGAGTGCAGAAACACCCATGTTTCTGAATCCTTAATCCGGTCTATTTATTATTATTATTATTATTATTATTATTATTATTTACCTGCCAAATGTTTTTGCAGACTGCAAATTTTAATGTAATAATTGTTTGCAGAATATTCAGTGATTTCTATGTGAAAATGATTTATTTATGTCCTTTTTAAAAGTCATTTAGTTTTATTGCGGCTTTTTGCTGTAATAACCCAGACAGACTATTTAGAGACCTCTTAGTGGTCTGTAAAAGTTGCGTTGGTCTAGAACTGTCCAGACTGTTTGCAGAGCGGTCTCCTTGTAGCAGATGGTGGCCGGTGGTGAACCCTTCCTGTCATTCCTGTACCCTAGCAACATAAACTTTGAGTGGCTTTATAGTGGCTTTCATCCCAATTCACTATGTTCCACCCCCACGGCTTTGTGCCCACGCCTTAACCCTGTCACATCAAGTCCTCTACAGCGTGATTCAGAAGATGGTGCTTCCAACTCAGCTGTAGCCCAACCTCAATGGCTGCTAATGTGTCCGCTGTGATGCAGTCATTGGACCACAGTTTGAAAATAAGAGAGGTTTACACATAGGAAAATGATTCCGAGCTGCTCTTATACCTTTTTATAGGTGCAAGTGTAGACCTGAGCAACACCATGTTGAACTGCAAGGGGAAATAGAATTGAGGGGTGAAGTTTCATAGCTCAACTCTAATTTATAGATTAAACATAAAGCTATGCAGTATGTGAGTTCTATGTATAAAAGTAAAGTATTTTCCCTGCATGCAAAATAATTAAAGTTAATTACACCCCCTCACATTGCAAAATGGTTTAGTCGAGCTGTACACTTGCACCTGTTTTACCCTTACTCACAAACTCTGAATCAGCCCCCATGCTGAATTGCAGGGAAGGCAAATGTCATCTTTTGTTCCTAGGCCACAAGGGCCAGATTTACTAAACTGCAGGAAAGGAAAAGTGGAGATGTTGCCCAATCAGATTCTAGCTGACATTTTCTAGTATGTAATAGGTAAGTAAGTAAGAGCTAGAATCTGATTGGTTGCTACGGGCAACATCTCCACTTTTTCTTTCCCGCAGCTTAGTAAAATGGCCCTTGGTCTAGGTATTACAACATACAGTATAGGGCGTCCTATTCAGGCTTGCAATCTGCCACGGATTCATATGAATGAAGAACATTAGACCTTTGAGTTTGGTCCAAAGATTCTAACGTATACGTTTACTGATGGTTGGGACGCCGACTGCAATGCTGTCAGAGCTCAAATGGTTTTTCCAAAACCTCTCTGCTTACTGCATCCTCTGCCAAAGGACTGCAATTACCATGATAAAAACTGCAGTAATATAAATCATTAAAAATGGCAGATTCAGTAAACCCAGAAAATGGCTATTACCAAGTAATATATTATAGTTTGCCACTGCGATTAATGTAAAGAATTAAATAAAAAATTGGAACTGGTTTAAAAAATGTCACAAAAAGTCATTTCTTTACTCAGCAATGATACAAAAGTGTTATACTGATGTCTCCCCCCCTCCCCCACACAATGCTTAACCATATTGGGCCGGATCCAGAACTATGTCCGTCTTCCATAGACGGACGTAGTTCAATAAACAGTAGCTACTGCGCATGCGTAGTAGCTATTGTACGTAATCTGCGTATCATTTCAATACATAGATTGCGTATATGCGGTCTTTTAGACCGCATATACGCAA
>WWET01000171.1:59604-72968 GCA_011038615.1 Limnodynastes dumerilii | reverse complement strand
CATATACGCAATCTACGTATCGAAACGATACGCAGATTACGTACAATAGCTACTACGCATGCGCAGTAGCTACTGTTTATTGAACTACATTTGTCTATGGAAGACGGACATAGTTCTGGTTCCGGCCCATTGTTCTTATTCACAATTGCTACAATACTGTAATCTTCACTGATAAAGATATTTTTCTATAAAGTGCTATATACTTTGTCCCAAAAAACAAATATACAAACTAATCTTAGGGTCAAGAATAAGAAGTTATTGCCATGAAAGGCAACACAACATGGAAATATGGGAGTCGTAAGGTGCAGCAACAGCCCCTAGCAGTGAATACATCAAAACCTTTCAGGCACCGCCATTCACAGCCACAGTCCATCGCTGTAATAGATGTATCAATGTGACTCTGGTTATTTTATAGAAAGCACATAAATATCCAGTGGACAGGATGTACACTGCGCTGCCTTAAAGCCTCCCTGTATCAGAGCCGAGCGATCAGCTCATCTATCAGAATTTAAGCAGCACAATGCACCATTTGCTAACCCCTGAGATTGCAATTGCCTCATTTGTAAGCATGATCCTGCATTCAGCCGCCTGTCTGCATCTAAATCATTTCTGCCCCGATTACCTTGCAAAACAGCCGCTGCTTTCCAAAGTATTTGATGAACCTCAATGGCTCCATCCATGCTGTACATATTTTATTTTTTTTATTGCATGAATGGCTTTTTTTCTGAAGGCTTCAGGCCTAAGGTTGACAGGATGACCTGATTCACAGGGCTTATGGTTAGCCATTATACAGAGAGAATGTATTAAGCAGTGCAGTGCTAAAAGGGTTATGAAATATCCAGAATAATGTCCCAGAATCCCTTGCAGATTTAGGGCCAGATTTAATAAGCTATGGGTTTGGAAAAGTGGAGATGTTGCCAATAGCAACCAATCAGATACTAGCTCTCACTTTCCTATTACATACTAGAGAATGTCAGCTAGAATCTGATTGGTTGCTATGGGCAACATCTCCACTTTTCCCAACCCGCAGCTTAGTAGATCTGGCCCTCAGAATGAGCTGTTCAGAGGTATGCCTAGAGCACCCAAAGCAACTCACATGGAGACAACCTACCACAAAGTTGCCAACTCTACCTAAATATCATGGAGACTGCATGAAGAGCGGGTGATCTCCTTAACTCTCTGAAGTGTTAACAATCTCCCTGATTCTGATTCAGTTACAGAAGTCATTGTGGTATGATGACAGAATTTAGAAATTGTGTCATATTACTCTGCATTGAGGCTTATGGAGGTGGCCATTTTGAAGGAGGCCAAGATGTAATCAAAGACTGGCAGTTATCCAAGACAACATGACTCCAATAATGGAGACAGAAATGAAAAATACACTTTGGTCTCTTGTTATACAATTGCATTGTCACCAACTTTTATCTTTTCTATAAAGATGAAGAAGTCAGCGGATCCTGTTCACAGTCTCCACAATAACACTGATAGTATTTATTCACTGACAATTTAGCAATCAATAAATCCTAATGCTGCCATTTTTATTGAGAAATAGTTTTCCTGGGAGCGATAGACACGCCCATAGGTGGAGCTATTCACAGGACACACCCCTTTGGTGCAGCACCTTGGTAGTGCTATAACAATCGCCCTCATATTCATTTGCAAACGTTGGCCCCCATGACCTACAAACATAAAACACATAGGGCCTGATCTATAAGCCAGTTGGCGCAGTGTATCTCCGCATGCTTATGTGCTGCGCATGTGTAGATGGCAGATGCGCAAATGGTAGCTTTCAGACAATAAATCTGCAACCTCATCTAGAGATCAATGCACCATGAAATTGCGAACGCCTCTGAAAAAGGTGCAAATTCATACAAAATGCGTTTTGCTTTTGTAGCATGTATATTGTGTGTCTATCGCATGCACTCCTGGATCGGTCCTATAGTGTGGAGTTGGACATCTAAATTATGACCCCAATTACATATATTAAAGGGGAAAGGTCATGTAACAGTCATTCTCTTGGAACATTACATTAAAAATAAGATTTATTAACATATGCAATTAGGCCACTACAGATGTTTCATTACCAACTTGATAATACTTTTATTACTATTTATTACAGGCCTATTCCTATGCTACATTATAATATCTACAAAAGTGAGTCTAATGTCGTAAGCACGTATGTCGCTAAAAATACAGGGGTTGCTATAACAACCAATCAGATTCTAGCTATCATTGGGCCTGATCCAGAACAACGCTTCAAAGCGAATTTACGCGTGGCAGAGACGTAAAATCGCTGTTTTGTACGCACTGCGCATGCGCATACAAAATACGCACATTAACGTAGCGTAATTGTGAACATATGGGCCATTCACGTATGTGTCACGTAAATACTTATGTGTGGGCCTGCCAATTTTACGTTACTCCAAATTACGTGTGAAATACTTGAAGTAGGCGGGGGGTTGTATTTAAAGTGTACAGTATGGGCATGCTTAGCTGCGTAAATTCGTTCAGCCCATACGTACGTGTGCGTATGACTGCGGTTACGTTGGAAAAAGTTAAGGTAGGGTTTGGAAAGCATATCTTGACAAAATACGTCCTTGCAAGGGGTGTGCCGAGGGGAGTGTAACGAATTTACGCACACAAAAATACGCTCCGCGAGTAAATGTACGGCAAACGTAGTTCTGGATCTACCCCATTATCTGTAATGAACTAAGTAAATAATAGCTAGAATCTGATTGGTTGCAATGGGCAACAACACTCAATCAAATTCACTCATTCTACCGCCAACATTTTGCATTTGTACAAGTCGCAAAACCTAAGTTAGTGGTTAGCGTCATGAAGTGTATTTATGCTGCGGACCTCTGATGGGGAAGTCCACGCATGTGATGCTCTGATTTACGGTCCCTTAAAAATTGGATCTGAGAATCCTGTGCTCTGTTATTATTTTTGCCACAATTCTTCCAAGTTACCAACAGAAGTAACTACTACCAAGTTCATCCTCCTGCTATACTAACTATGGTAATTATTTTACTTATTCGGTTATTTTAGGAGTGACCAATCTAGCACATACACTGACGCTGTATTCTCTCATTTCCTGAACTTGTATCTAACAGATCTCTACGCTTCCAGCATTCAGCCAGCAAGACTCTCGGACACAATGCTCTGCATTGCCATTCAATCTGTGGCTGTTTTCTCCGTATAGCTGCACAGTGGGCATTTATAACCATACACCTGCCTGCCAGTCTAAGCTGGTCTTGCTAACGGTGTGGAACTTTATCAAGTCCTTACATGTTACTAATATTGGCTCAATAACAGCTTCAAGGCTCCTGTGAACAATAATTATAAATCAAATGACAGCTTCCCTACATAAAATGTAACCTGCATGTAACCTAATGACTGGCTACTTGACAGACTATATTCTGTTGGAAACCTCTCTCCTTAGCCACCAGTGGTGTCACACTGATATATTGAACGTAATTTGTTTCTTGGTACAAGGTATTGGTCACAGACTAATGGAAAAAAAAAGGATTAATAGAATTACAAATTAAAAACTTAAATAGCATTAATATCCCAAGGTCATCAATGCAAAACTATATAACACATGAAATAAAATTCAATTGCTAGATGCGTTTCCTATACTTCACACATTGTAACTATGAAAATAAAAATAAAATAAATGCACTAGCTGCAAAACAGGAAAAAATATTGATTATAAATACAATCCATACTAGACCCACAGGGAGGTGAATTTCAATTATCACCTAGAAATGCATTTTCTTGAAACCAGAGGCAAGAGGGGGTGGACTGACTAGCTGAAGGTTTTATATGAGGCTGCACAGAATCTTTAATGCATCCAGCAAATAACCCCCAACGGCAGAAAGCATTTCAGAATATGACAAAAGAGAAGCATAGGCTGTACCATGGCCCTGTGCTGCCAGTTATATCAGGGGGTGATTGATGTGATGAGAGCTGGGCATGACGGATTATACAATAGCAATCCCTGGTGTGAGAGATCTGTCCATTCCCTGGGTGATGTTGTGTTGGTGGGGGTTATGTACTGTGCAACAGGGTTAAGCTCCTACCAAAAGCAATGTTATGAATGATTCCAGACACACATAAATGTCAGTGCCAATCCAGGCGCCATGTTTAATGTAGCAAAACTTTACTATGCAACACTGCTGTATTGAAAATATCCCATATTACAGCAAATATTTACCATGCTAAGCATTGAATAGGTGTTGGCCCATTGTCATATTTTCATTGCTGCATTTCAAGGGTGTTGGTGATGCCGGTTAGTGACTTTTAAAGCCACCCATTATTCTGCTGTTCATTAGACATCCACTGCTGGTTATGTCTATGCCATATGAATTATTCATGAAGACCTCTCGTCACCTTATCGGCTCACAGAGAACACTGCTCCTAATATATGTCTGTATAGGGATCAGAATGGGTGTCTTGTCATAAGCTAAATGTGTCCACATATCATCGCAAAGAGCTGATGGGCATTTTAATACCAGATAAATAAATAAATACAATAATTAATCATACTATGTCCTAAAGTCTAAAAAAACAACAACGTGAGGACATTCAATATAAAAAAAGGGGGTGACCCCTACAATGATTTAGTAGCCAATTTAATCTTAAATTTTAACTTACTGACATCCCCCTTCAGCTTTGTGCCCTAAGCGGCTGCCTCTATGGCACACCCAGATAAGGCCACCATGGTTAGCTCATGTAGCTGGCACAGTACCCTGATAGGGGCACCATGGTTAGACCGGCGGCTGGTATAGTAGCCTAATAGGGGCACAATTGTAAGCTCCCCCTCCCCACTCTGATCCTGATTGCCCCATTCCAATTTTCCATCACATTGTGAGTACACTGAGCCTGGGTGCTCCTATTCCAGAGTCCCCTTGCCTTGTGAATACCCTGAGCCTGGGTGCTCCTATTCCAATGCCACCTCACCTTATGAGTGTCCTGAGCCTGGGTGCCCCCATCCCAATAACCCCCTCACATTTTATGTATCCTGATCCTGGGTGCCCCCTTTCCAATGCCCTCTCACATTGTGAGTACCCTGAGCCTGGGTGCCCCCCATACCTTTTGAGTACCCTGAGCCTGGTTGCCCCCACTCCAATGCCCTCTCACCTTGTAAGGTCCCTGATCTTGGGTGCCCCCCTCTCTTGTGAGCACCCTGATATTAGGTGCCCCCCAACCCCTGTGAGTACCCTGAGACTGGCTGCCCCCATTCCAGTGCCCCCTTGTCTTATTAGTACACTGAGCCTGGGTGCCATATCCCAATGCCCCCTCACCTTTTAAGTACATTGATCGTGGGTGCCCCCATCCTTTATGAGTACCCTGAGCCTGGCAGCCCCCATCCCAATAACCCCTTCCCCCCTCACCTTGTGCAGCTTCCACATGGCCCCCAGAGCCTTGACCTCATGGCTGCTGTGCTTGCCCTCCTCCAGGCACTGGTAGCACACGGGCATCTTGCACTGCACGCAGTACATGCTGTGGTTCTCCAGCTCATGGTCGGTGCAGGTGGAGATCTTGCGGGGGCTCAGCCTCCGGCTCACCCTGCCCTGGGATGGGGGCAGCAGGCGATGCTTGGCCAGGGGCCCCCGGGGCGGGTGGCAGCGCAGGCGGCAGGGCTCGCAGTAGAAGACATCGCACTGCTCGCACATGACCGTGGCCTCCTTGGGGCTCTTCTCGCACAGCTGGCAGCGGAGGGCGGTCGCCTTGCTCTGCTGGTAGCGCTCGATCACCCCCTCCAGCACCCGGTTCTTGGCGAAGCCGCGCAGCCCCCTCTCGTCCAGCAGCAGCGAGCGGTGGCACTGCGGGCAGGTCAGGCACTGGTTGCGGGCCGGGGGCAGCAGCGCCCCGGAGGAGTGGTGCTGCGGCTCCCGGGGAGGGGGCATGCTGGGGGGGAAGACCCGCACCCCGTTGGGGGACTTCTGGCAGGGGGTGGTGGGGGCGCTGGCGAAGCCGCCGTACGAGCCGTAGCCGCTGTCCGCCTCGCTGTACAGGCTCATCTTGTCCAGGTCCAGGTAGTCGTAGTCGGAGAGCCCGGAGGCGCGGCGGCTCTGCGGGGACTCGGTGTCCGGGGTCTGCACCAGGATGTTGCGGGCGCAGGCCAGGCACAGGCTGTGGGAGCATGGCAGGATAATGGGCTCCCGGTAGAAGGAGCCGCACACCGGGCACTTCAGCTCTTCCTCCATGGTGCTCAGTCTCAGCCTCAGAACCGGCTGTCCGCCCCGTGCTGCAGACCGGCGAGCACTGCGGGAGGGGAGCCGCGGTTCGGGCACAGGACAGCCCCTTGGTTGAACGCTTATTGGGCGGCATCTCCTCGCCCTGTGCGCTCACTGGATCGCACTGTGTCAGTCAAGTCGGAGAGGGCGTGGTTAAAGGATGCTCCTGCATCTTTAGCATCCTCCACAGTCACATCCTCCGTGGACGAAGATGGGGCGATGATCACCCACATAGACACCAGCCATCACCCATCCAGAATAATCTGCCATTGCTATAAACCCTTTATTATGCTCTACTCACCCACATACATATCACCCATCCAGCCTGATCTACCTATAAGCCCCTTATTATGCTCTACTCACCCAAATAGACACCAGCCATCACCCGTCCAGCCTGATCTACCTATAAACCCCTTATTATGTTCTACTCACCCAAATAGACACCAGCCATCACCCATCCAGCCTGATCTACCCATAAACCCCTTATTATGCTCTACTCACCCACATAGACACCAGCCATCACCCATCCAGCCTGATCTACCTATAAACCCCTTATTATGCTCTACTCACCTACATAGACACCAGCCATCAGCCATCCAGCCTGATCTACCCATAAACCCCTTATTATGCTCTACTCACCCACATAGACACCAGCCATCACCCATCCAGCCTGATCTACCTATAAACCCCTTATTATGCTCTACTCACCTACATAGACACCAGCCATCAGCCATCCAGCCTGATCTACCCATAAACCCCTTATTATGCTCTACTCACCCACATAGACACCAGCCATCACCCATCCAGCCTGATCTACCTATAAACCCCTTATTATGCTCTACTCACCTACATAGACACCAGCCATCAGCCATCCAGCCTGATCTACCCATAAACCCCTTATTATGCTCTACTCACCCACATAGACACCAGCCATCACCCATCCAGCCTGATCTACCTATAAACCCCTTATTATGCTCTACTCACCTACATAGACACCAGCCATCAGCCATCCAGCCTGATCTACCCATAAACCCCTTATTATGCTCTACTCACCCACATAGACACCAGCCATCACCCATCCAGCCTGATCTACCTATAAACCCCTTATTATGCTCTACTCACCTACATAGACACCAGCCATCAGCCATCCAGCCTGATCTACCCATAAACCCCTTATTATGCTCTACTCACCCACATAGACACCAGCCATCACCCATCCAGTCTGATCTACCTATAAACCCATTATTATGCTCTACTCACCCACATAGACACCAGACATCACCCATCCAGCCTGATCTGACATTGCTATAAACCCTTTAATATACTTCACTCTCCTACATACATTTAACCCACCCCACCCTGATCTGCCGTTGCAGTAAATCCCTTATAATACTCCACTCACCCACATAGATATCAGCCATCATCCAACCTGATCTGCCATTTCTATAAACTCTGCTCTACTCACATAAATACATATCATCCATCACTCACTCTGATCTGCCATTGCTATATACCCCAAATATGCTCTACTCATCCACACAGATATCAGCCATAACCAAGCCTAACCTACCATTTATATAAACCTCTTAATATGCTTTACTCATCCACATAGGTATCTCCTGGAGAGCCATAGATCGACCAGGCCTGAACTCTGTGCTGTCATCTCCCAGTAAACCAACCTCAACATTTTTTATTCTCATTATTTCTGTTTTTATATTTTTGCTTCTCTGGGCATTTTTATCATTACCATTTCATCTGTCACTCTATTACTCTATGCATACCAGAAGATAGGCACAATTTAGCCTAAGGGCGGCAAGACCTGGTCTGGTGACATATTTAAGAGAAGAGTTAGCATCAGACGCATTGAGTAGACATATAAGATTAAAGCTTGCAAGAGACCTCTAGAGAAGTTTTGACAGATGATTTGTTCCCAAGACATTTTCAAATCCTGTCTCTAAGATATAATTATAGATTTTCCACCACTTGGACCCTTAAATAAAGGTCAAGTCTTGAATAGAGCAGTTTTAAACACAATACACGGATAAGCCTCGAAAGTCAAAGGTAGAGACGAATTTCTGATCTAAAAGGTACAAGGTCAATTCAAACACAATTACCCATCAGCGTTGAATGTTACAGAGACCTCACTGAAGTAATAAAACCCAATACTTGTTTATAACAAATAACTATTTGGTGTTAATCATCCACTTGTGCAGAAAAGTAATTTGGTTCCTATGGTTTATATTAGGGGTCCAGGGCTGGTGTACTTTATAAAGTACATATGAGGTATATTAGAAGTATGGGAATTTCACATACTAAAATATATATGGAGTATATTAGGGGTCTAGAGATAGAACACTATATACTATATATATACTCACCCTAACATAACCCAAACATATTTTGGTGCCATTACCAGACCACTTATAAACACCCCACATGTTCATTATATAGTGTGCCATCTCCAGACCACAAATATTACCACATTTATTACAAGTATTTGGAAACCTAGCTTAAAATTCCTGTGTTTGTCACTGAAAGTGGTATATTTAATGGAGCTTTTAAAGAGGAATAGTGGGGAGAATGATGACAGCAACCAATCATATTCATCATATCATGTTCATATTATGTAAAATGGGGATGACTGGATAGGGCATAATGGCTTAAACACGCTCTTACTATACACTTTAAACATAGATCACCCCTCCCACTATTCGTAGATGTCCTAGATCAATGGTAGAGAGCACTTGTGAAATGAGGGCTTTTTTTTCGCTCGCAAACGGGAAAACGCTCCCATTGTGCATTCAGGACATTTTTAGGACATGGCAGCCAAATGAGTGTGTCCTGTAAATAGCCCCCAGTTACACTCTCCGCATAGAAAGTATCATTTCCGAAAAAGGGACATTCGAAAGTTCCTTTTCAAATGTCCCTTTTTCCTTTACTTACCACTTTATACTTTTTTTTAATGAATGGATGAGTATGCTGTTCGCCATACTTAGCCCATTCACTTTCGCAATGCGCGATATCCTTCCGCCGCTGCTATCGCCAGACCTGGAACAGGTAAGTAAATGATCTCTGCGGAGTTAGGGTTGGGGTTAGGGTTAGGGTCAGGCTGTAGGGGAGGGAGGGTTAGGGTCAGGCTGCAGGAAATGGTGGGTTAGGGTCAGGCTGCAATTAAGGGAGGGTTAGGGTCAGGCTGCCAGGAAGGGAGGGTTAGGGTAGTGAGATGGGAGGGTTAGGGTTAGGGAAAGGAGTGGGGGACTATTTTTTTTACAACTTTTAGTACAACAGAGCTTTCGGTGCTCCGTGGATCGATTGCAATGCTTCTTCAAGGCATAAGCAATCGAAAGCCCAGCCAGTTCGCAACTGGCTGGGAGAAATTGCTATTTTTGAAAATGGGATTTTCTATGCAGGGACCCACACCCAATAGCCCCACCCATGGGTGTGTCTAGCGCTGCCAGAAAAATGATTTCTCAATATATTGGCAGTATCAATATTTATTGATTGTTATATTGACCCAGATCCAGACCTAAGTTCCCATTACGTTTCATCGCGTAGCATATTTTCTAGACACTCCCCTTGATCGTACGTACTTTGGCCGTTTTACGCTTTGCAAACCTTACCTTAACTTTTCAAAGTGTAACTACTGACATACGTAAAGGCTTCACATACGTAAGTGTCTAAGTACGCCCATACTGTACGACTTAAATGCCTCACCCCGCCTCCGAAGCATAATTACGGGTGTCGTATGGTTGTCACGCCCCTTCGTAATTATGGGTGTCGTAGCCCCTTCGTTTGTAGTTACGCTGTTGATACGAGGCTGGTTCGTACGTTCAGAGTTACGTGGTGTAAAATCTGCCGCGTGCATGTGCAGTACATACAAAATAGCGTTTTTACGTCTCCAGCTAGCGTACTTAGTTTTGGATCTACCCCATTGTCAGTAAATAAATGCGATCAGTGTTATTCTGAAGACTGAACAGGAGATCCACTAACATCTTCAGCTATACAGAAGAGATTCAACTGGATGTCACTGCAGCTGATTAAGTGTTTAATAAAGTGTATTTTTAATTTCTGTCCATTATTGAAGTCATGTTGTCTTGGATAACTGCCAGTTTTTCAATACATCTAGGACTCTCTAAAAATGGATCCCCATCCATAGGCCTCAATGCAGGAAAACAGGACACAGTTTCTAAATTCTGTCATCATGCCGCAATGACTACTCGAACTGAATCAGCATCAGGGAGATTGCCAAACACTTCAGGAGGTTAGGGATATCACCCGCTCTTTAGGGAGTCTCCCTGATATTCAGGGATAGTAGACAACTACAGCCATGGTCAAACTTTTTGAGAATGACAAAAGTATTTGCCTTCACAGAGTTTGCTGCTTCAGTGTTTTTAGACCATTTTGACAGATGTTACTAAGGTATACTGAAGTAAAATTACAAGCATTTCATAAGTGTCAAAGGCTTTTATTGACAATTACATTAAGTTTATGCAAAGAGGCCATAATTTACCCTTTTGTTTCCCAAGACCTCTGCAATTCGCCCTGGCATGCTGTCAATCAACTTCTAGGTGTGTCTCGCCCCCCCTCCCCTGAAATATGAAGGAGTAGACCACCAGGCAACAGGGAGTAGGCAATGTAAGCAGGGGTCATCCCCCTGCTATGGTGAGTCATTCAGCATACGTAGTAGGTCAATTCATAAATCTACGCACCTAAGAAGCAGAAGCTTAGGTGTGAATACGGTCCAATCTTACTAGCAGTAATATCCTTGCCTGTGAAGCCCTTATATATGCAAATTACCATCATAAAGACTGAGGCAGCACACTTTGTGAAAAATAATATTTGTGTCATTCTCAAAACTTTTGGCCATGGCTTCATGCTTTAGGATCTTCTACACATAAATAATTTTACTTATTAATGTCTTTTGTCTTCCATAACTGTTAAATAACTTGATTATAATGTTTTTTTCTTAATGACACTCCCATTATTGGCTGCTCCACCTTTAGATAAAATCTCCCATGTGATCTTGTGTCTGTTTTTCCTTAGTGGTTGCCCTTTTTTGTTGCTTATTCTTATTCCACACCCTCCAATATGACCCATTCCATTAAGTACAAAATAATCTATTCCTGATCATCCAAATGTCTGTTACTATAGTAACCTCCTTTGCAGAAAAGGAAAATGTTTTCCAAACATCAGTTAATACCTTAAATCCAGGTGAGTGACATTTGGAAGCTCAGGAGCGGAGTTTTGTGTACCTGGTGGAATGGGTAATTTTGGAAGGCCTGTTATTCTAATACTTGCAATATGTTCCGTCTGGATAGCACAAATGCAGATCCTCCAATATGACCCATTCCATTATGTACAATGGGCTGGATCCAGACCTTGTTAAGTGCATTAACTTAGTTACACCTGGGCTAAACCATGTTGAATTCAGGGGGAGTCAAGGTAATTGTATACTTTGCATGCAGGGATATATCTTTAAATTGCTTACTGCACACAGATACTGACCAGCTTTACTATCACACTGTTATTTAGACGGGATAGGAAACATCACGTCTCAACTCTAATACTGTTTGCAGCAGATGAAATATGACTCCCCTGAAATCAACATGGTTTAGCCCAGGTGTAACTAAGTTCATGCACTTGACAAGGTTGGGATCCAGTCCAATGTTATCCGCTCCTGAGCTTCCAACTGTCACTCACCTGGTTAAAATGACTTAACTGATATCTAAAAAAGTATTTGTCTCTTCAACAAAGGGGGTGACCATAGTAACCGACAGCTGGAAACTGAGGAGCAGAGTATTTTGTACCTAATGGAAGGGGTCATGTTGGAAGGTCTACAAATGCACGAGTATGTGCAGAACAGACAAGAGGCTGCAGAAAATGGTGCCAAACCTCTGGATCAGACCCATAATCTCTCCCTGTTTTATGCATGTTGGTTTAAGAATTGAGCTACTACGCATGCATAGTAGGTTATTTACGCTATCTACGTACCATTTCTGTACGTAGATTGCGTAAGCGCGGTCTAAAGGCTGCACTTACGCTGTCTACGTACAGAAATGGTACGTAGATAGCGTAAATAAGCTATTTTGCATGCGTAGTAGCTCAATTCTTAAAACAACGTACGTAAGATGAAAACTACGTAACTGTGAATCCGGACCGTTATCATTATATACATCATTATTTAGCCATATGAGTACTAAGTGACTGAAATGATCTACGTATTTCCTAGATTATGCCAGCCGGACATAACGCAATGTTAATGCGTAATTTAATGCGCCATTTTGCTTTCCTGGATTGTGAGCGGGGCCGTTGTCTAGTAACAATGCCCGCGTTGCTAATTATTTTACAGCACATAGTAATGTTGATCTACTGATAAAATGGGAAAGCTTAATGATCCGCGCTAAATCTATCGTCTCCATTAATTTCCTGGCAATAAACGGTTATAAACTAAGCCTAACCGCGGTGCCACGGCTCTCTCTGAGGGACAATGGCAGAGCAATGCCGCACTCAAAGGTTAATATGTTTAACTATAAACAGCTATAAAAATCATAACCGCTTACTACACCGGTCCGCCGTCCAAATCTAATCAGCGACCTTGACGTGCTCTGTGCTGCATGAGAGGGAACATGCGCTCTGTAGGGTTTAGCTGCAGTTTGCTCTAACAAAGTCATTGATCACTGAATATAGAAGTTCAGTTGTCACCCGAGGAGCAGTAAAGAGACCCTTCCCGCTTTTGTTAGTTACTATTCTGGACCTGGTGGGAGTCGCCGCCGCAAAATGTTTTCTTTAGACGTAGAGACAACCGTAAGCAAATTTTTGGCTGCCTCTATTTTGCACAGACCTCCATTTTTAAAAATGTTTCAATGTTCTGGTTCACAGAAAAGCATACCTCCCAACTGTCCCGATTTTCGCGGGACAGTCCCGATTTCGGGGGACTGTCCCGCTGTCCCGCCCGCCACCAGCCTTGTCCCGCTGTTCAGACCAAGTTGTTTTTTTTTTGTTTTTTTTAGCCCCGTCGCATGCGCAGCGCTCTTCAAAACCTTATTTGCGGGGTCTGCGGTCACGTGTAGAACAGCAAATACAGGGCTCCAATGGGAGCCCTGTATTTGCTGTTCATCACGT
>WWET01000171.1:45728-57612 GCA_011038615.1 Limnodynastes dumerilii | reverse complement strand
ACAAAAATGAATAAGGAGAATGTATTATGGGGTGTATTGTGTGTTGTGTGACAGAAATGGATAAGGAGAATGTATTATGGGGTGCAGTGTGTGTGTGTGTGTGTGTGTGTGTGTGTGTAACAGAACATAACTACATTGTAGTAATGGATGACACAGATAGTTGTAGAAGAAGGAAAACTCTTTAGGGTAATTGCTAGTCAAACTTCACCTAAAAGGAGAAGTCCACTAGCTTACATCACTTCTTATTACCACATACATAGCTCCTCGTAGCAGAGACACTGCATGGACTCACACCCCTGGACGTACTTACACACACGTCCGTAAATTCCGATAATAGCTACTACGCATGTGTAGTAACTATTTTACGCAATCTACATATCGTTTCATTAAGTAGAGAGTGTCTTAAAGTACCGCATATACGCAATCTACGAAACATTACATAGATTACGTAAAATAGTTACTACACATGCGTAGTAGCTATTACCGGTAATTTACGGACATATGTGCAATATGTCCGGTGGGTGTGAATCCGGGCCATAGTTCCTTTATAATTGTGATCTCATATTACGAAGATTTATTTAATCACGTCATTGTGCACTTACATCAGTGTCTCTCATGCTAACATCCATGTGTTGTCTGATAAGTCATTATAGACATAGGAGCTGATTCAGAGTTTTAGCGCATCTGCTAAAATTTCATATGCAGAGTTGCATGTTTCAATTGGTGGGTGGGTGGGTTACGGAATGGTAATTGTACAGTAAGGGTGTTCAAAAGGCGTTAAAAAAAATCCGGGTCTCACCTTTGCCACTGGAGGCTTCCCAGGTCGGACCTAGGAATAACTCTCCATTTGTCCTTGGTCATTAGAACGGGGTTGATGACTTTTTAAAGCTTACTTTCAGGAGAACCCAGAGGGAAGCCATAGATTACTGCAAGGGGGGGGGGGGCGGTCTTAACGACACAATTCCTGCAAATCGCATCAAGCCCCATCCCCTGGCAATCAATCATGTAATCTCTAGTGTTTCATGGAATGGGCGGGGCTTCATGACATCATCAAGCCCCGTCCATCCCTAGTTACTCTAGGGATTACAATAGATATTAATAGCTGGTCGGGGCTTGCGGGAGCTTTGCCGCCTCTCCCGGGATACTGGGAGAACTGGCCAAATTTCAGGAGTCCTGGTTATTCTGGGAGAGTCAGTAACCCCTCATTAGTCCCGGGTAAAGGCAGTCAGACCCTGTCACACTGAGCCTTGACCCAGGTCCTGGGGTATTAGCTATTTCTGCCCTTAACACCCATTTAGGCAGAAAAGTCCTCTTTTGATGAGACTGTTTTTATAGTGTGGATCAAGACATTTTTCCTGTTTTTTGGGGGTTTTTTTTTTACAAACACTTAAATAAAACAATAAATTTGAATAATTTTCAGTATTTAAGATAATAACTAACAAGACAGGAAGCCAACATTCTATGACATCTCTGCACTGATTACCCATAAACCCCTGTGGCTAATAGTATAGCAACAGGTGCCTGGAGAACAATACCAGCATACCAGCATACTTTATACAGCAGTAACTCCTAATCCTATTGTGAATGTATGTGGTTACCATAGAAATATGGGAAGGATTTATTTGTGAAGATAAACTGAAGCTGTTTTTTCTGCAAAAGCATTTGCATGTCTCAGAGAGAGCATTAACCCCAATCTCCTTAATGTGCATTCGTCTTTAAATTAATTTTGATTGTGATTGCTTTGGTTCATGAGGGAAAACAAGAACTGATATCATGAAAATTGGTCAGCGGGCAGCAGATTTAGAATTAAGGAATCAGTGTGACGTCCATAAACCGTTTAATAAACTAATAGATTACTTGCAGCAAAATTTTAATGGCTGGAGACTTATTAGAGTCTAGGGGATGAGGGGGGGAGCTGATCCAGGGCTAATAACAATAGCAGATTTGCGCAAACTGCTTGTGTATATTGGCCCTTGCGAGTGTTCTGCGTAAGCGCGCACCTGTTGCGAGCCCCCACTGTGATGGCTCGCATTGCGAATTAGCGACAGCCGAAAGCTGTTTTTCAGTCAGAGTCCTCTCAGAATTTTTTATGATTGAGTGATTTGCATACTCACCCATTCACTTTCGAAAGCACCGCCGCCAGGGACTTAGGGCTAGGCTGTGTGTGTGTGGGGGACTTAGGGCCGTATTCAGAACTCCGGCCTCATAGCATATAAGGCCGGAGGTTTCCGCTACGATGTACTGCGCATGCGCAGTAATTCTGAGCCGGCAGAGCTCCCACAAGTTCCGCCAAGCTACCAATATCTCGTGTAATCTCTAGAACATGGGTGGCCAAGCTCGGGCCTCATGAGCTGCCAACAGTCCATGTCTTCCAGACTGATACATTCTCAAAGATCTACAAGTGGTAGTGATTATCTCAGCACTGACTATCTGAGGAGACCTGGAAAACATGGTACCTCACGAGGCCCGAGCTTGGCCACCCCTGCCCTAGAGTTAATAGGGATGGATGGGACTTGATGATGGAACTTTACTACTAGATTACATGAGTGGTTGATAGTGGCAGGGCTTAATGGTGCAATTTGCATAAATGCCACCATGAAGCCCTGCCCCCTTGCTGAAATCTATGGCTTCCCTCTGGGTTCTCCCAGAGGGAAGCTTTAAAAAGTGCTATAGCTCTTTTGTTCATATTAAAAGTTTTTTTTTTTTTTTTATAAAATGTTTGTCAAAAATATTGTAATTTTTATTCTAATTATTATGGATGTAAGACCACATCTAACTATCCAGTTCTCCTTGTATCTCCCAGTCTTGCTTCTGCAGACCCACAAACCTTACTGTTCTGGGCCTGCATTGTTGATGTTCTATGATGATTCAGCATATGGTTCAGTAACCTGTATTAAGTGTCCATAGTTTGACTGGAACATTAAATAGATGATATGATGACAAGAAGCCATTCTGGTTTTCTATACAGTAATTAAGTGACCTTTTTTTTGCCAACATAGAAAGCACAGAATCCCCACCCTGACAGATGCAGGCCAGGGATTAACCATCAAAATAAATGGAGGTGTCTCCATTTTATGTGTTCTCCCTTAGTAGTGGGTGTGAGGAGAGCTTTGGTGCTCAGTACAGTTTCCTGGCTGCCATAGCAACCTGTAAGGATTCTGGTCACGGGCCAGTCTGCTACGAATCCGTAAGATGAAGAACATTCGTAATTGTCGCATCAACATAATCCTGAGAAACAGCGACATAAGCATTATAGTAGGGACTGGCTGCGTCATGCACAGCGATCACTATGTTTTAGATAAGATGTTATTAAAGGCAATGCATGAGAAGGCTTAGGGTATAGGCAGGGCTTCTAGAGAGGTGTTTCATATGCATGTATTAGGAAGACTGAATAAAACCTTCTAGCTGCAATGTCTGGTTTGTGGTCATAAGCTGCATAAGGGATGTCATCTTCCGTTCAGATGATCTGAATACTGACAGTTAACATACCGGCAAAAAGATGCTGACAGTGTTCACTGATTGACATTTTCCTGTGACACCTGTCTGATAGAATATTGTAATACAGACATGGGACCATATTCTCAATTACGATTTTGCTACTTTTCCCGTGCGTATTTTTAGGCACGGTTGAACTGCGCACGCGTACAATTTTTTTTTTTACGCTACATAGGATTTAGGCACAGAAATCCATTACGCATGAACTTTACATCCGCGCTTAGTGAGATACATCTGAAGGGGCGTGCCAGACTTCCGTACGTGGGAAGTTAAGTGAAAGTGGGTGGGGTGAGGCATTTAAACGGCCTAATATGGGTGCGGTTAAGAAAGTACACATGTACCTAAACAACTTAAGCACAAATATACGCACGTAGAGTTAAGGCTGCCCTATGGTGGCGGAAGTCAGCCTAAGTCAGTAATGGGTGTGTAATGGGTGTTGCCATGCAACGTAGGTGCGTATTTTTGCGAATCCGAGCGTACTTATTTCAAACGTAAGTCTGAATACGGTCCATTGGCCGGATCCAGAACTACGTCCGTCTTCCATAGATGGACGTAGTTCAATAAACAGTAGCTACTGCGCATGCGTAGTAGCTATTGTACGTAATCTGCGTATCGTTTCGATACGTAGATTGCGTATATGCCGTCTAAAATCTAAACTGCACGGTATTCAAAATAGGGATATTCGAAAAGGAACTTTCGGATGTCCTTATTTCGGAAGTCAGAGTTTCTGACCGGAGATTGACAACGTCATATAGTATTAAGTACTTTAACCCATTGGTTTATGATTCTATCACTAAATGAATCTTACTTTGATAACACACATTTAAAAAAACAAAAAACTCTATCAACTTCCCTCTGCTTTATGATTAGGTGACAGCAATGATTGTTATGTCACACTTGTTACCAGGCCTGTGGCTCTCACCTCTGAGACATCCTGAAAGTATGAAGGCATTCTGTAGTTTTAATCTGCAGAGACTGGGTCTCCACAAGGAGGGACATCACTCCTCTGGATGCATGGACCGCACAGGCAAGCAATTAACAACCACCGTGGACCGGATCCAACGTTTCGATTTTGTCGTGATCGAAAATCCAAACACAGGAGGCGTAAGATTACCACAGTATCCGCACAACCGAACAATCGCATCACTAACCACCCTACATTAATTTTTCTGACTGCCTCTCATTCTACGTCTATACTCTACTAAGCGGGACGTTGTTGCCGTTCCGATGTTCACAATTTTAAGAGTGATACAGGCAACAGCAGAATGACTTCCGTATCGCTTTAAACACAGTTCTGATTTGGAAGAAATATATTTCAGCTTGGGAACATTGACGAATGTCTTCATTTCGACGACTGTACTTGCGCTCTGCTCTCTGCTTCCTAGTTAGTGGTTAGGCTTAGGATTTAGAGTTAAGGGCCCTAATTCACACCTAAGAAGCTCTGGCTTCTTAGGTGCGTAATTTTGCAAACTACTGCGCATGCATGCATTGTCCCTCTCCTAAGAAGTAAACTACGCGCGGTTAGCTAAGGTAGCCCTATGGTACTCTATTCATAAAACAGTCAAATGTAACTCTTTACACCTTTTCCTTGGGCCATTTGCCAATTTGACACCCTGGACCGGATTCACACCTAAGAAGCTACGGGTTCTTAGGTGCGTAATTTTAAGAATGTAACTACTGCGCATGTGTATTTACGCAATCTGCATACCAGTTATTTATGTAGCTTGCCTAGTTTAGGAAGAAAGAGGCGTGCTTATACCACCTTAACGAGTGGTTCCTTCTTAAGAAGGAAACTACGCGCGTTAGTTAAGGTAGCCCTATGGCACTCTCAAGTGCCATAAAGAAGCTAAAAACAGGGGGCAGGTTAGGGGCTAAACGAGTGAGTTAAGGCCGCCATACACTGGAGCGATTATCGGCCCGATCACCCAATTATCGGGTGATTGGGCAAATAATCGCTCTAGTTAGTGGCCAAGATCGTTTTTCCAAACGCCAAATAAACGCACCCGAAACGCTCGGGTGCGATTATTTGGTATTTTGGAAAGTTTAATAAACATCGGGATAAAGCTCCCGATATTTTAAGGGAGCCAATCAGCGAGCTGAATGCTCCCTATCCCTGCAATAGATGCTGCTCCATATCTATGTACAAAGCTGCTCTGTCAGCTTTGAATTATACCTTTAAAGCTGTCAGAGCAGCATAGTGCATAGATATACAGCAGCGGCTATTGCAGGGAGTAGTACAGACAGGGATCAGCCGAATCCGCGCTGTGTGAAGCGCGGCTACGGCTGATTCTTGTCTGCATTTCTCCCTGTACCGCTGCTGTATATCTATGTACTATGCTGCTCTGACAGAGCAGCTTTGTACATAGCTCTGCAGCAGCGCCATAGAGAGCGCTGCCTCCCCCCTCCCCTCTTCTGCTAGTATTATCGGTCCCAGCAGAGGAGGTATATGGTGCCGATAACAGGAGATTTCCCTTGCGGGAAATCGTCCCGTTTATCATCCCACCCCCTGCTGGGACCGATAATCGCCCTAGTGTATGGCGGCCTTTAGGTGCGGATCTGACCACACCTAACTCACTTTTAAGTGTGACTACAGTCCAAGGTTAGGAATTAGGGTCAGGGTTAGGGTTAGCAACGCTGCCATCAGGTGGTGGTGATGGTGGGGAGGACGGGACAGCCAGAATTATTTTCCTGGGACAGATGAAAATGTCAAAGTGGATGAAATCAAATCCAAGTGGACGGAAATAAAGTAAAAATCAAAAGCCTGGATCCATTCCCGCATTCCAAACCATGATCTGGAGTTTAAACTCTTTATCAGTCTGTAAATAATAAAACATTTTCTTTTAAATTCTGACTTTGGAGCTAACATTAGTATCACGTTGGCAATTTTACTGAGAAATACACTGACATAAACACAAAACAACTGCGACGATGAATCACATCACAGCCTCCTCCAATGGAGCCATCTGCCTTAGTTCTCAGAAACACCTACACAAAATTTTGGCTGCTCTGCAACATCGATGGGCGGTTTTTGATAACTTTTCCCACTGTATCGATGGGGACGAGAGAAAGGAGGGAGGAGGCCAGAGAAACATTTAGACACAGACGTTGCCTGAATGTCATCCGTGATGACAAAACAAGAACCACAAAGACATAGTTCCCCAGACAAGTGTTTATATAATGCTTTCCATAAAACAAAGACAGGATCCCATGTTTCCCCTCCGATAAAATTCATCCACAATTTGCTGTCAGCGTCGTTTCTCTCTCCCACAAAGGGAGATATTTCTTGTGAGTATGTTCTATTATTTTCATTAATCCACTTTGTGTTAATTCACCATTAAATCCAGACTGAGTGCATCGCGTAGGGATTTAATGTAGGCGCAGAAAGGGAGGGGAAGGGGGATATGCAGACTCTGACAAGCGCTGTGTTTTGTTACTTTAAGGGGTTTAAGAAATAATAAAGATTACCGCCGTGTGACCCTATCACTTTATGAGCACAAATTGTCCTGATGGCCATGTTTATAAGATGTCGAAACGTCTTATGGTTATAGACATTCAGTCAAATTGCCTTGACACTACTATACATTAACAAGATGATGAGTTTGAGTATACAAGATTTAGAAGCGTTAACGGCAACAATGATGTTTATGGTTGTCACGGAGAGACATTCAGGAAACAAAGGGCCTGATCCAGAGCTACACTGGGCCGCTGTCCGTGAGTACGGCCAGCGTAGCTCTGGTGCACTCCCCCGACACTCCCCCTGTGGCCGGCGTAATTACAGACTGTTACGCCGGCTGAAGTCTACCCTAACTTCAGCCGGCGTAACTGTCTGTAATTACGTCGGCCACAGGATCGTAACCCCCTAACCCAGCCCTCCCTTCCCAATTTAACTCCCCCCGCCTACCTTCCGTAACTACAGCGTAGGTACGGTGCTGCAGACCCCTTTTTACGTAACTATGCTGTAGTTACGGACGCCCGATCCAGGGCACCCAGAGACATCGATCACGCCGGACAACATCTGCCCGCAGAAACGCCATTCTTATGCATACGGTCGCCGTAAAAACGACGGCGGCCGTAGGTCTGGATCTGCCCCAAAGGCACTTTCGGAAATCATTGAAGAACCATTTAATGCACCCTGTGTCTTCTGCAGAGTTTCCTATTTCCAGCTGTACTGGGAATCTGCAAAGACTGCACACATGCAGTGGACCATGTTCCCACTTAAGAGTGAGTTAGGTGCGAACAGAACCGCACCTAACTCACCGGCCCTGCCCCTAACCCGCACCCGTTTTTAGGAACCTTATGGCATGTAAGATTGCCATAGGGCTTCCTTAAGTAACCATGCATATTTTCCTTCATAAGAAACGTCTTAAGAAGGTAAATACGCACAAAGAAACCCTCCCCTGTCCCTCCCCCTTCCCACTTCTACCTAAGTCCACTCAGAGGCCTTCTACCTAAGTCCACCATGCCGCCTTCTTCTTTAAAGGCCTCACAGAGTCGATCTATGTACCTAACTGGTACGTAGATTGTGTAAATGACCTACGACGCATTTGTAGGTCATTTCAGGAAATTCTGGAGCTTCTTAAGTGTGAATCCGGCCCGCAGTAGGACAAATTTTCCAGCTCTTCCGGGATACTGGGAGTCTCAGGGATATTCCGGTAGAGTTGGAAACCCTGTGGGTAATGTTAAGGACATGTGGCTAACACCAGGAGATGGTAGGGAAGGCCCAGGGGGATTCTTTATGAACAATTGGTAAAAATGACTTCTCATGCCAGGGGCAAGAATAGAATTTTTAGAGACTATGGGCTATGGAGATGTCCACAGCAACTAATCTGATTCTAGCTGACATTCTCTAGTATGTAATAAGACAGGCAGAGCTTGAATCTCATTGGTTGCTTTGAGCAGTTTTGTAAATCTAGTCCTAAGGCTTTCCCAAATGCTTGTTTTTGTCTTCTCTCCAGCTCCGCCCACTATGAGAGAGAGCAGTGGACTGAATCCAGAGTTCCGCATCTGCTGTGCTCGGAACGGAAGAGGGAGGGGATAACGAGATTTACAGAAGGCCCTTATACCCGATTGGAATGTGTCGGCCTTCTGTCCATCTTATGTGTATGTAGGCCAACATAAATCCACATAAGGATAAAACAGATTATTTTCTTCTTTTCTTATATACTATTTTAAAAGGTGAGGTTTTTTTATATAGATATTTATTGGCTCTTAGGCATACCTCCGAACATTGAGAATACCAAAAAATGGGACAATAGAAGCCCCATTCCATCCAAAGTCTATCCAATTGCGCCTACAATTGACCGTATTTTTGCATCCCGGGAATCAGGACAGTTCTGTTAAAAATAAGGCAGTTGGGAGGCTTATCCTAGCTTAATATGTCTGAGGTCCGTACCCATGGGCCGATGGCCCATTGGTTTTAGACTCATCACCAACCTCACTGTCATTTATTTCTATAAATATACAGAGAAGGGATCTGGTAAATTTTAGGCAAACAAATAATGACAACAGAAAATCAAATAAAGCCAGGGGTTGCTGACTTTTAAAAGCTTCCCTCCGGGAGAAGCTGTAGATACATGCAGGAGGGAGGCTTAACAGCGCAATTTATGCAAATCTCACCATTAAGCCCTACCCCTTGACTATCAATTACCCCTTTTTCATAGGGATGGTGATGGGGCTTGTTGACGCAATTTGCGCCATCAAGTCTCTCCCTGTCCCTAGTAACACTAGTATACTAGTGTTGCCAGGCAGGGGGGCAGGACTTGAGGCTGTGGTTTATGGAAACCATGAGCCTCAAATCCCTTGTGGGAGATTTGCCAGCTCTCACGGGATACCGGGAGAACTGTCCGAATTTCATGAGGCTCCCGGACATTCCGGGAGAGTTGGTAACTATGAATAAATCATTTCTCTCAGACGACACAGAGCAGATCCCTAACACGTCCACAGATTACGGCTGCAACCTACATAGCATGAAGAAGGATCCCCAGACAGCAATATCAGCGGAGCCCTAGATAAACCATCTAACGTAGGAAAGAACGAAATCCGCCATTAAGTTACAAAGAAGATAATGCAATTCCTGAGCCATTTATGGATTAAGACAGAGCTACTTAAAGTTATTAATAACCTCAGAGAGCCCCTGGACAAAATGGATTTATAAACCATTATTATAAGACTTTCAAAAACACCTTAAATGGTCTCTTGTTAGACTTGTTCAGTAATGGAGTAATGGCTCTGACCTTCTTTGCTTTTCTTTATTTCTATTCTAAAGAATTGTTAGAAGCTGGGGTTATGGCTATTCCAATACCCAGCAGGTAAAGTAAAATTTTGGGGCCAGGTTTACTAAGCTGCGGGTTTGGAAAAGTGGAGATGTTGCCTATTGCAACCAATCACATTCTAGCTCTCACTTTCTTTTTACATACTAGAGAATGTCAGCTAGAATCTGATTGGTTGCTATGGGCAGCTTAGTAAATATGACCCTTGCTGTCATTTCATTGCAGGGGCGAAATTACAGGGGGTGCAAAGAATGCGGCTGCTACGGGGGCCCGGAGGTAAGTAGGGGCCCATAGTATCCACTCCCCTTGCACTGTAATTAAGTTGTCAGAGGCTGAGCACTTAAAGCAGCGCTCAGCACTCCATGTATGAGTGCTGAGCGCTGTTTAAAGCGCTCAGCCTCTGACTGCTTCCATCAGGCAACTCCGCCCCCAGTCCCATCTGGGTCCACCTAGTCCCACCCATCAGACACAGGCCCCACCTCCTTGCTGTCTGTCAACTTCTGCCCCTGTTTTAATGGAATGTCAAACTTTCTTCCTGGAAGAAAACCGAAGGCATTTATAAGACGGGACCGGATTAGGATATAATGTTGGATATGAGCTGCCGGGTCGTCCTACAATCTTAATTTGCATAAGTACGTGGGGAGAACTCTCCCTCACACTTAAGCACTCTCCACCATCAGGATCCTTCCTGATACACATATTACATCCCCGCATCTGTCATACTGTGTCATTATTGTGTCTAATTCCATAAATCGTCACCTCTTTATGTGTCATGCTCCAGCTCTCTATAAATAAATGGTGACGATAATATTCCATTGTTACGCACCTAAGACCATACAGTAATATTGGCAGCAAAGGAATATTTCTTCAGTAAAGGTAAAGAATAAATCATATAATCTCTATATAAAAGCTGCTCTCTCACTATAGTCTTAATAAGATTTGGATAGAAGGAATAGTCTTCTTTGCAGGTGATGCAATAAGATAAGATATTTTATTCTGCAAAGGTTTCTTTTAGTATAAGAAATCAGTAGAAATATAAAAACTAATTTTGCAGAAAGTTGTTACATATAATCAGATACAGACCAGATTTACTAAGCTGTGGGTTTGGAAAAGTGGTGATGTTGCCCATAGCAACCAATCAGATTCTAGCTGACATTCTCTTGTATTTAAAAAGAAAGTGAGAGCTAGAATCTGATTGGTTGCTATAGGCAACATCTCCATTTTTCCAAACATCTCCGTTTTTCCAAACTCGCAGCTTAGTAAATACCACTTTTTATGCAGCTGCCTAGAGAACTAGGTGTAGAACACACACACCGTCCCTCAGCTAATCTCATAATGGTGGACATTTTATTTCTTCCTTCCAGGTGATCTCGGAGGGGAGAAAAAAATGGCAATATCAAAGTGGGGCTTGATGATGTGATTTATGCTAATGACGGCCTGCAGTGCTTCCCCATTGTCTGGACCGTGGCTTGCTGACCAAAATTATGCCATCAGTTCATACCCATCCTTAGTAGCACTGTGGATCACAACACTGTGGTTTGTATTTAATCACTTCTTCAAGCCCATATGCAGTTGATTACCTGGAGTATCCCGGACACCCCGGGAGATTCAGCAGCTATGACTATGAATCTGTAAATAATTGTACAATAGTTTTCACCAGCCAATGGGTGGTGTTTGGTAATTGGGGACATGTTTTCCCATATGAGAATCACACATAAGTATATAGCAATAATTGAACTAAGGATCTAATAGATTGCCAACAACCACCCTTAGTGGAGACAAACTTGTGCTGAAAGGAGCTGTCCCCCATCCTGGTGCTGAAGTCAGTTATCCAATAGCATAGGCCTGGCCAACCTGTGGCTTTCCAGATGTTGTGAAACTACGACTCCCAGCATGCTTTGACTGCATAATCATAGCTGATACTTCACAAAGCATGCTGGGACTTGTAGTTTCACAACACCCGGAAAGCCACAGGTTGACCAGACTTGCTGTAGACTCTTAGGACCAGATTTACTAATTGGGGTTTTGGAAAAGTGGAGATGTTGCCCATAACAACTGATCAGATTCTAGCTGACATTCTCTAGTATGTAATAGGAAAGTGAGAGCTAGAATCTGATTGG
>WWET01000171.1:8650-35961 GCA_011038615.1 Limnodynastes dumerilii | reverse complement strand
TGTTAACATAACCTCCAACATGATCCCCTCCATTCGGTACATAATAGTCGTCTCCTGCTCTTCCTTCCTAAGCTCTGATTGCAGTCACCTGTGTTACACACCTTTCTATTTAAATAACTAGTATAACACAGGTGACTGCAATTAGATTAGGAAGGAAGAGCAGGAGCAGAGTATTTTGTACCGAATGGAGGGGGTCATGCTGGAGATGTTGTGTTGATTTCAGGGGGAGTCAAGTTAATTGCATTCTTTGCATGCAGGGATATCTTTCAATTGCTTTACTGCACACAGATACTGACCAGCGTTACTATCACACTGTTATTTAGACTAGGGATAGGAAACATCTCAACTCTANTTTAGTAAGCACAGCGCATCGGCGTAGGTCTGGATCAGGCCCTAAGAGAGGAAAGTTACTCCTGGGCAAAACCATGTTGATTTCAGGGGGAGTCAAGTTAATTGCATTCTTTGCATGCAGGGATATCTTTCAATTGCTTTACTGCACACAGATACTGACCAGCGTTACTATCACACTGTTATTTAGACTAGGGATAGGAAACATCACCTCTCAACTCTAATACTATTTGCAACAGATGAAATACGACTCCCCTGCAATCAACATGGTTTAGCCCAGAGTAACTTTCCTCTCTTATGGCCATTTTCACAGATCCGGTGTGAGTTAGGTGTGGACAGATTCGCACCTAACTCAACCATTCTGCCCCCATCCCTTTTTAAGTACATTGGGCCTGATCCAGAACAACGCTTCGGAGCAAATTTACACGTGGCGGAGACGTAAAATCGCGTATTTGTAAGTACTGCGCATGCGCACCATAGAAAATACGCTCAATAGCGTAGAGTAATTGTCAGCGTATGGGCCATTCACGTATATGTGTCACGTAAATACTTACGCGTGGGTGTGCCAATTTTACGTGCGTCCAAAATACGTGAAGTAGACGGGGGGTTGTATTTAAAGTGTACAGTATGGGCGTGCTTAGCTGCGTAAACTCGTCTAGCCCATACGTACGTGTGCGTATGACTGCGGTTACGTTGGAAAAAGTTAAGGTAGGGTTTGGAAAGCGTATCTTGACAAAATACGTACGTTCAAGAGGTGTGCCAAGGGGAGTGTAACGAATTTACATGCACGAAAATACGCTACGCGAATAAACGTATGGTAGTTCTGGATCTACCCCATTACAACTGCTTCTTAGGTGTGAATCTGGCCGTTAATTTCAAGCTCCTTCTTAAGTCTGAATCAGTCCCAGTGAGAGAATCTGTGCTATTCCAGAGAAGCATATTCCTTAATCACACTTAAAAGGAATGACGCTTCAAAGGGGCGGTCTTTAAATACCGCGCAGAGGCAATCTGCATACCTAACTGGTATGTAGATTGTGCAAATTACCTACTACGCATGCGTCGTAGGTCATTTTGTAACAATACACATCTAAGAAGAAGAAGGTGTGAATACAGGCCTTTATTATTAAATAAATAAAGCATTTGCCCTGTTGAGGGGGTGTAAAATTGAGATGAATCAATTCTAATGGGGTAGATCGGAGATTGCAGCTCTCAGTAATGTACCTGGATACATTTCTCAGGCTATATCAGTAGAGATTTATGCATGATGGCACCAGGAATGTGTTAATCCTGAGACAAGTATGTGTCATACCAATGTAGGATTTTTCTATGGGAACCATACAACACAAGCACTAGCTCTGCAGTCACAGGCATAAGACGTTGCCATGGAACTCAATCATTGTGCTCCTACAATAAGTTGCTCTAATAACATTGCTAAGTTCCGTAACCATGGCTTTATGTAATCAGTTGTCATTCTTACATAGGGCCAGATTTACTAAGCTGTGGATTTGGAGAAGTGTAGATATTGGCCCAGATCCAGAACAACGATTGTGAGTGAATTTACGCGTGGCGGAGACGTAAAATCGCGTTTTGGTAAGTACTGCGCATGCGCACCATAGAAAATACACTCCGTAATGTAGCGTAATTGTGAATGTATGGGCCATTCACGTATGTGTCACGTAAATACTTACGTGTGGGCGTGCCAATTTTACGTGAGTCAAAAATACGTCTGAAATACGTTAAGTAGGCGGGGGTTTGTATTTAAAGTGTACAGTATGGGCGTGCTTAGCTGCGTAAATACGTGTTGCCCATACGTACGTGAGCGGATCACTGCGGTTACGTCGGCAAAAGTTAAGGTAGGGTTTGAAAAGCGTATCTTGACAAAATACGTACATTCAAGGGGTGTGCCAAGGGGAGTGTATAGAAGGTACGCACGCGAAAATACACTACACGAGTAAACGTAGGGCAAACGTAGTTCTGGATCTACCCCATTGTCCATAGCAACCATTCAGATTCTAGCTGACATTCTCCGGTATGTAATAGGAAAGTGAGAGCTAGAATCTGATTGGTTGCTATGGTCTACATTTTCCAAACCCACAGCTTAGTAAATCTGGCCCATAGACTGGATATGGACAACACAAATAGCTATTAAACCGCACATAAGATCAATAACATCAGAATTATCTTCGTGTGGTTCAAGGTTCAAATCAAACCACAAAACGTGGTTCAGATTTTTTTAATGAAAAAAAAGTGTGACCCTGACCTCTTTTGCCTGTTTCACCTGTTTGCCCCCAACCCATAGAATTTCAAAGCAGAAGATCCATTTATATTAATGACGTACTCCTTTTTAATCCATGCAAGATATGATAGTGACTGCAAGTCAGGGACATAACCGTAGAAGTTATCGAGATGTATTCTCTGTAAAGAAAATGCTATTTCTGAAATACAAACAGCCAAAAGCTCATTTTTCTGCTGTCTGTATTTCGATAATAGCACTAATTAGAAGATTTTAGTAAAGAATGGTAAAGTATGTGGAATTAGTTTTTCAGCACACTTACTCATTCATTAATTCGGAAACCGCCGTCACAGACCAGTTGCACCGAAGCAGACCCGGTGCACAAAGGTGAGTATTACAGTAGAATCTATGGGGAGTCATAGGGTTATGCTGCAGGGAGGGGTGTCTTAGGCTTAGGCTGCTGGGGAGGGGAGTCTTGGGGTCAGGCTGCGGGGGAGGGAAGCCTTGGGGTCAGGCTGCTGGGAGGGGAGTCTTGAGGTCAGGCTGCGGGGAAGGGGAGTCTTAGGGTCAGGCTGCGGGGGAGCTGTGTGCTAACACAAGGGATGGCACTTAGCCTATATTTAAATTCCTTTCCCCATCTAACAAATAACTGGTTATTAAACATAGAATATAATGGCAGATAAGAGCCACTTGGCCCATCCAGTCCACCCCTATTGTTATTTTATTTAATAATTTGTAATATTCCCATAATGGCTGAAGACGTTATTTGATGCTGAGTTTCGTTTAAGATGTAGGATATCCTTATGTTTCTTCCAAGAATGTTACATTGTTCTATTGTGTTATCCTCTACCACCTCTGACTGTATGGACTGAAGGGCGCATGCTTAGTTCCGAACGATGGCATTAAGGAGTTGTGCTTCCCCTCCACCTGCCAAGGTGGAGGGGAAGCATTATAATATTACATATGATATATTATGGTGGCGTAAGTCACACAATGGGCCGTATTCAGAGAACCGTCAGCGAAAGGTTCGCAATTATACGCACGGATGTTGCAAGGTAACACCCATGACACTCCCCTCACTTCTAACTATACGTGTTCACTTACGTGCGTATAATACTTCCGTACGTGCGTATCTAACTAACCCTCACCGTGCCCTCAAACGATCATTTTAAATGCCCCCCCCCCCCACCCACTTCCGTACGTGCGTATCTAACTCACCGCACCGTCACTGTGCCCTCAAATGGTCATTTAAATGCCTCCCCCCACCCACTTTCACGTATCTGTCTCCGGATTATAACCACGCCCCTCCGTACGTATTTTCTCACGTGGGATTCACAAGTCCGTGCCTAATGGAATTCCGTGCATAAAATCAGTGTAGCGTCAATTTAGTTACTACACATGCGCAGCTCATACTTTTCAGACCGTAAAAATACACATGAAACTTCACGCAAAAACGGTTCTCTGAATATGGTCCAATATCCGCATAAGAGAGTGGAGGGACAGTGGTAATTCACTTCCCGCTTCAGTGCAGAATTAAACACGGAATACGTGCAGGAGTGTGGATCCGATTCATTTTCTTTAAACCTCCCAATTTCAGTATCTGCCCTCATGATCTAATTCTTCTTTTCCTATGTATTTAACAGTATGATAATGCTAGGCAGCCGTTAACCCCCTCCTGTCTGCTCCAACTGCCCTCCTCGCAGTTGTAACTAAATATTGTGCAACAAAGAACGAACACGGGTGAAACTCTACCCTCAACTGTAACCAAACTAACCTTACATTATGCTTGACCAGCTCCTCCTTTTAGTTTTGCTTCTTGGGCCATTCCCAGATCCTCCAACATGACCCATTCCAACAGGTACACAATACTCTGCTCCTGAGCTTCCAGCTGTCACTCACCTGGATTTATAGAATTAACTGATGTCTGAAAAACTATTTTCTCTTCAACACAGGTGGTTACTATAGTAACTCAGTGACAGAGAAATTTGTACCCAGTGGAATGGGTTATGAAGGACGGTCCACCCTACTCAAGACAAATCAACCCCAAATAGGGACTGTACCAAGCAAATCAATAAAAATAATTTTATCACTATGGATATCTGCCTTCTGGGATTGCTTTAGTTCTGTCAATATACAAGCAAACAAAGGTTTTTATTGCATGGTGCTGCTGTAAAGTGCACTCTGATTGGAGGAGAGGACTGCTCCTATTAGCATGCAACACAGTATGAATTGCCACAGTGTTCGGAGCTTTGTTGACAACAAATTCATACTCATTAAAGTCAGAATCCTTCCAACTCATTTCAGCTTCTGTAAACAGGCTGTTTATCAGACATTCCTGCCCAGGAGCAGAAAACAACATTACATAACGCTCCTTCCTCCATTTGCAGGCGTTTGTATCTGGATAACACTCAAATTAAGCCACTTGTTCATTTCGCAGAAAGCCGGAGGCGCTATACATGAACTTTATCTAACCAGTTTCTAGGATTTCCTTGTAAGGGTTTCCAATCTGTATCACTTGGGTGGCTTCAGCCACTAATTGTGTGTTTAATTACAAGGTTTGTTATACATGTAAATGAGCTTGCTGTTAAATTAGCTGTGATATCCATTTTTGACACAGCCTATGGCACAGAATTTGTAAATGATCATTTTTTTCATTTTGCACAATGAAGAATCTATAATGAAAAGACAAATAAGTGATTTATTTCTACCTTTCAGTTAATAATAAATGCACTGTATGCTATTTTATGCAAAATCCTTTTGTACCGAATACAGATGCCCGTAAAGGGGGTGTTTTGTAATTGCTAGGCTTCTTGTGACTGCACAACGTGATTCCAGTACAGTTCTGCTGTACTTTGTGATCCACTCCGCTATTGGAAATGCTTTCCGCACAGAATACCGAATGCTGAGCATCCAGACATGTGATTTATGGGCATGCACTATTTTCAAATGTAGAAGTTTTCCACGCTTCATCTTGACTCTTTGTCATTTTTAACATGTTACTGATGGTGGTCCAGATTAATGGTTACGTAGTTTTCGTCTGACGTACGTTGTTTTAAGAATTGAGCTACTACACATGTGTAGTAACTTATTTACGCTATCTACGTACCATTTCTGTACGTAGATTGCGTAAGCGCGGTCTACAAGAATGGCCCTTTTCCGAATTGGCTCTGGTATCGAATTGGCTCTGGTATCAATTGCTCCAGCCTCACCAAAGATAAGCAATCGAAGATGGACGAATCTTCAGTGGGGAGAGGTATTTATCCTACCCCAACCCTTATCTTAATTCTCATTCTAACCCTCCCTTCCCCGTAGCCTAGCAACTCTGCTATTCTTAATGTTACTAGGGGCAGGGTGGGATTTGATGATGCAATTTGCATCATCAAGCCTTAGTAATACTAAGAAAAGGAGCATTGATGGTTAGGGGGGTTGGGCTTCAGATACGATTTGCATAAATTGCGTCACTAAAGCCCCGCTCCCTTGCAAGCGTCTATGGCTTCCATTGACAGGCAGCCTTGCAGAGTACTGTGCTAATCCTGCGCAATGGATTAGGTGCCACAGTTTGCGCTTTAGGATGGATCACGTGCAGACCGCTGTACTTTTACAAATGCATCTATGACAGGCACAACACGTGAAAATATACTCTTAGAACTGGATTGGGGCCAATAAGTTCAAGCAATATATTTAATTAAACCAGATGCATATGTAATACCCTACCGGCCGGAATTACTGACTATTGGGCCGTATTCAGAAAACCGTTTTTGTGGGAAGTTCCGTGCGTATTTTTACAATCTTATGAACTGCGCACGTGTAGTAACTAAATCTACGTTGATTTTACGCTTGGAAGTCCATTAGGCATGGACTTGTGAATCGCACGTGGGAAAATATGTACGGGAGTGGTTGTAATCTGTCCGAAGACAGATGAAAGTTGAAAGTTGGTGGGGGGAGAGGCAGTTAAATGACCATTTGAGGGCGTGGTGAGGGCACTGTTAGTTAGATACGCACGTACGGAAGTATTATACGCACAGAAATGCATACTTAAAGATAAGGGTGGTGGAGGCACTCGTAAGTCAAGGACAACCCGTCCGCGTGAGGGCAGTGTCATGGGTGTTGCCTTGCAATGTTCATGCGTATAATTGCGAACCTTTCGCTGACGAATCTCTGAATACGGTCCCATAACAGATAAAGGTGACATCAGTGGAGAAAGGAACCAGGGGACACAGAGACAGCTCATGGAACCGCCTACAGTAAATCACTTCATGTGCTATGACAAAATGCCACTGTAATGAATGTTATTACTCTTGTGATTAGCTCAGTGACCTGTCCTTCAAGGTGTAATCACACAGCACCTGTCAGGATCCCATTATCCAGTGAAACGCCTTTTTAAGGAGCCTCAGTCTTTCACCCACCTCAAGACACCCATAAGAACCAATGTCTCGGAAAGAGCTTTCACATGGATGAAAACCATAAATACAGAAAAATGGAGAGTTGAATGCGTTGTTGTAAGCGAATTCGACCCAAGGTAAGTTCGCAGCCCAATCATTTAATGTAAAGATATTGGGGTAGATCCAGAACTAAGTTTGCCGTACGTTTACTCGCGTAGCGTATTTTCGCGTGCATACCTTCCTCATACTCCCCTAGGCATACCCCTTGAATGTACGTATTTTGTCAAGATACGCTTTTCAAACCCTACCTATTTTTGCCAACGTAACCGCAGTGATCCGCACACGTACGTATGGCCAACACGTATTTACGCAGCTAAGCACGCCCATACTGTACACTTTAAATACAAATCCCCGCCTACTTAACATATTTCAGACGTATTTTGGACGTAAAATTGGCACACCCACGCGTAAGTATTTACGTGACACGTACGTGAAAGGCCCATACGTTCACAATTACGCTACGTTACTGAGCGTATTTTTTATGGTGCGCATATGCAGTACTTACCAAAAGGCAATGTTACGTCTCCGCCACGCGTAAATTCGCTCACAAGCGTTGTTCTGGATCTGGCCCATTGTGAATAAATAAATTCACTAGGGATTTGGCAGAAGGTAAGCCATTGAGAGGAACGAAATAAGCCATTTTGCTGAAACGGTCCACAACAACCCAAATAGTATTTTGGCCTTCAGAGGGTGGTAAGTCCGTAATAAAATCCATGGACAGATTGGTCCATGGACGCTTGGGAACAGCCAGGGGTTGAAGTGGACCAAAAGGAGCAGAGCGAGGGCACTTATTGCGGGCACAGACAGGACAAGCCTTTACAAAATCCTTCATATCCTGGGCCATACCATGCCACCACACGTACCGAGACAAAAGCTTGAGGTTTTTAGTAATTCCCGGATTTCCAGCTACCCTCCCAGAGTGTGCTTTAGACAAGACCGTATTCTTGAGATCATAAGGAACAAAGAGACGTTGCAAAGGTTTCTGAGAAGGAGCCTAGTCCTGAACTAGCAACAGATGAGAGCGTAGGTCTTGGGTAAGGCCAGCAATAATATAAGAACGGGCGACAATGGGAAGGGGGGAGGGAGGGAGCCATGCTCGGATACAAAAGAACGGGATAGAGCATCTGCCTTTCTATTCAACAAGCCTGGACTGTAAGTTATAACAAAATTGAAACGTGTAAAGAAGAGTGCCCATCTAGCCTGTCGAGGAGTCGAACGCTTGGCATTTTCGATGAAGGCTAAATTCTTGTGATCGGTGTAAACTGTAACAACATGGGCTGTCCCCTCCAACCAATGCCTCCATTCCTCAATGTTGCCGATATCATAGTTCTTTTCAGCACCAGAGAACTTCTTGGAAAAGAATGCACAGGGGTGCAACTTGTGATCCACTGAATCCAATTGTGAGAGGGCAGCTCCGGCGCCCACGTCTGAGGCATCTACCTCTACGATAACAGGCAATCCAGGGTTAGGGTGTTGCAGCACTGGGGAAGAAATAAAGGCTCTTTTGAGAGATATGAAAGCCCTAACAGCTTCAGGTCTCCAATTGCCAGGATCCGCCTGTTTCTTGGTCAAGTCACTGATAGGCAATAAGGGAAGCAAATTTTTGAACAAAGCGTCTGTAGTAGTTAGAAAACCCAATGAACCTCTGGATCGCTATTAAATCGTTAGGTTGCACCCACTCCGTGATTGCCTTGACTTTCTCTGGATCCATCTTGAAGCCCTTAGGAGAAATGACGTACCCTAAAAACGTCACTTGAGATACCTCAAACTCACACTTCTCTCATTTGGCAAAAAGATTATTTTCACGCAACCTGGTGAGGACTTGTTGGAAATGAGAACGATGAAGATCAATAGAAGAGGAGTGAGGATATCATCTAGATAAACCACTATGAATTTTCCCAGCATGTCTATGAAGATATTGTTAATAAAGTCTTGGAATACTGCCGGGGCATTGCAGAAGCCGAACACCATAACAAGGTATTCATAGTGGCCCGAGTGGGTGTTAAATGCAGTTTTCCATTCATCCCCTTCCTTTATACATATGAGATTGTAGGCTCCTCAAAGATTAATCTTGGAATAGACTACAGCCCGTTTCAATTGGTCAAAAAGATCTGAGATGAAAGGAAGGGAAGGGGATAAGAATTGCGTACAGTAATCTTGTTCAGGCTTCTGAAGTCAATACCTGGTCTCAGTGTGCCATCCTTTTTAGAAACGAAAAAGAAACCAACGCCAACTGGTCAAATTAAGCCCTTATCCAGATTCTCTTTAATGTACTCATCCATAGCCTCAGTCTCTGGGCGAGACAGGGAGTACAACCTTCTCCGGGGCAATTTGGAATCTGCAATCAAATCTGTAGCACAGTCGTAGGTGTTACAGTAGGACAAAGGGATTCTCACCGGGGGCCCGGAATCTATGTCAGCACTAGGTGTTCACTAGAGCCTCTAGTGGTGAGGATAGTCTGGGCTGCTGGTCTGACAGGTCGTGCCCCCGGCGATAGCCCCAGAGGGGTACTGCAGCGTGGTTAGGCTGACTAGAACCCAGGTATTGACTGGAACCCTTGCACACAAGATAGCAGGTGGACAACACACACTGGATACTTAAGAAACAGTAATAGTTTATTAATGCGAATACTGAAATCTCAACACAGTACAGCAATAAACAGTGCACACTGTAACCCTATAATACCGACAGAGGTATACTATCAACTCAACTGTAGAGAGGCAAGGAGGAGGATGACAATAGCCCTGGAGGGATACAGGCTAACTCCTACACAGGTAAGTACACTCTTAAGGGCGTTGCATCAAAGACAGTGCTAGGTGCCAGGATGACTCAGGGACAGTACTGACAGAATGACAAACAGTACTAACTAGGTATAGACGGATGACACAGTCTACCTACGTACATACACTGCAGGCTGGAATATACAGTGGAGCAACGGCTCTAATAATACACACTGGAGGTGACACACTCAGTGGAAATACACGCACAGTAAACACACTGGAGAAACAACTACACAGCGGTAACAAGACTGGCGGCTACACTCACAAGCAAGATGGCAATGCTGAGAGGAGATGAAAACACAGGAGAACTACAACGAACTCCATTCACTGCTAGATGGCAAAAGCAGGAGACGCTCAGAACACGTGGCAGATCAAACACACACCCGACAGGCCGGGGCAATGTGAGATAGAAAGCACATGCACACACACACCTCCGGAGAGGAATGGAGACCGGGACCTGTCCGGGGCTGAGGCTGCCAGCGGGAGTAGCGAACTACTCTCGCTGCGCACCTCACCACACAGGGGATCAACAAACAACGATAAGAGAGTATCAGGAAGGCAAGGGAGAAAACACCAGGAACACATGGTAACATGATAATTGCAAAAGCAAACCAAGCACTCAGACTGTCAGCAAGCACGATCAGGAACCAGACACTATTACCGACACCTGTGAGACTGAGCAGAGGCTATTTAAGGGGAACTCCCCCAATCAGTGGCGAAGGCCTGACACACCTCCAGGGGAATAACTAGACAGCTGGGGAAAAGTGAACACATAGAGTAAAAGCCTGCTACACCCTGCTATTGCGATTCTTACGGAGTGTAACAGTACCCCCCCCCCTTGACGAGAGGCCAAAGGACCTCTCATACTAGGCTTATGAGGAAACCTAGCATGAAATACATTTTTAATAGCATCAGCATGAACATTGTTAGCCGGTTCCCATGAACGTTCTTCTGGCCCATACCCTTTCCAATGTATGAGGTAATGTAATTGTCCTTGGACCCATTTAGAGTCAAAAATGTCCTCCACGATGTACTCCTCCTGACCATCCACGACGACAGGTGGAGGTTTAGCAGGGAGTATCTGGCCGAACCTCTTGGAAACCAGTACTGGTTTTAACAGGAATGCATGAAATGTATTGGGAATACGTAAGTTCTTGGGGAGTAGCAGCTTGAATGCCACCGGGTTGACTCTGCGGATAATTTTATATGGTCCGATGAATCGTGGTCCTAGCTTGAAGGATGGTTGACGGATCTTGATATTTTTGGTTGATAACCATACTCTGTCACCTACTTTGAAGTTCACCTATCTCCTATGCCTGTCCTCTCTGTTCTTCATACGAAATCCAGCCTGTTTCAGGGATTTCACAACTTTTTTCCATATCCCCTGGAGTCTTTTGGTGGCGCTTTGTGTCTCTCCGTCTGTGGCCGGAATGATAAATGAATTGGCTCTAGGATGGAAACCTTGAACACAAAAGAACGGAGAGATATGAGTAGAAGAATGACAGGCATTATTGTAGGCAAACTCTGCCCAGGCGAAATTTTCTGTCCAGTTATCTTCAAATTTGGAAATAAAAAATCTGAGAAATTGCTCTAAGGACTGATTTACTCTCTCAGTCTGGCCGTTGCTTTGTGGATGATAACCAGACGAGAGGCTGATGTTGATATTTAATCCCTTGCAAAAGGTTCTCCAAAATTTAGCCACAAACTGAGGACCTCTGTCAGATACAATGTCAATAGGTAGACCATGAAGCCTTACAATATTTTTACAGAACAGAGAGGACAGGACTTGGGCATTAGGGAGTTTGGCAAGTGGAATGAAGTGAGCCATCTTAGAGAATCTGTCTACCACTACCCATATGGTGGTACATCCAGCAGAACAGGGGAGATCTGTGATGAAGTCCATCGATAAATGTGTCCAGGGCCTGTTGGGAATGGGTAGTGGTAGCAGTGGTCCTGTTGGACGGTTTCTGGGAGTTTTGTTTCGGGCACAACTCTCACAGGAGTCCACGAACTCTTTAGTATCCTGTTGTAAAGTGGGCCACCAAACAGTTTGTGATAAAAGTTCAATCGTCCTTTGAACTCCCAGGTGCCCAGCCGTCTTGGAAGCATGATTCTGGATAAGGACTGGTTTGCAAACATTTTCAGGAACGTACAAAAGATTTTCAGGTTTCTCAACAGGACAAGATTCTTGTGCTCCAAGCAGTTGGGCGTGAAGATCTTGAGTATATCCAATGATGACTTTTTCAGAAGGAATTACCGGTTGAGGAGGAACGGTGGTCTGCTGTACATGTTGGAACGAAAGAGATAGGGCATCCGCGTTGACATTCATAGATCCAGGCCTGTAGGTAATCACGAAATTAAATCTTGTAAAAAACAGTGCCCATCTGGCTTGTCTGGGATTAAGTCTCTTGGCCTCCTGGATGTATGCCAGGTTTTTATGGTCAGTGTAGACCGTGATAATGTGCAATGATTCCTCAAGCCAGTGTCGCCATTCCTCGAAGGCCATTTTAATGGCCAGTAATTCTCGATTACCCACGTCATAATTGCGTTCGGCTGCAGAATTTTTTTTTTTTAAAAGAATGCACAGGGATGAATTTTATTGTCCACAGGATCCCTTTGCGACAAGACAACCCCCCCCCCCCAAAACATCAGAAGCATCGCCCCAACATCAGAAGCATCCACTTCCACGATAAACGGTAAGTTGGGGTTCGGGTGTTTCAGAATGGGGGCAGAAACAAATGCTTGCTTCAGGTTAGTAAATGCTTCACTAGCCTGGACTGGCCAGTTTCCAGGGTCTGCCCCCTTTTTGGTTAGATCCGAGATGGTAGAAATAGTGATGGAAAAGTTCTTAATGAATCTTCTGTAGTAATTAGAGAATCCCTGGAATCTTTGTATGGCCTTCAGATTATTTGGTTGTACCCACTCCAACACGGCTTTGACTTTTTCAGGGTCCATAGAAAATCCCTGCGGGGAGATGACATACCCAAGGAAGGTAACCTTTTGGACTTCAAATTCATATTTTTCCAGCTTTGCGTAAAGATGATTCTGTCTTAATTTCTGGAGTACCTGGCGGACATGACAGCGGTGGACCTCTAAGGATGAGGAGTATATCAAGATGTCATCTAGATAAACCACAATGAATTTCCCCAGGTACTCCCGTAACATATAATTTATTAGATCCTGGAAAACTGCTGGCGCATTGCAAAGTCCAAATGGCATAACCAAATATTCATAATGTCCTGAATGAGTATTGAACGCCGTTTTCCATTCGTCACCTTCCCGGATTCTGATGAGGTTATATGCTCCCCACAGGTCAATCTTAGTGTATACTTGTGCCTCTTTTAATTGATCAAATAAGTCTGAGATCAGCGGGAGTGGGTATGAGTTGCGCACAGTGATTTTGTTCAGTCCCCTGTAGTCTATACAGGGTCTCAAAGAACCATCTTTCTAGCCCACAAAGAAAAACCCTGCTCCCACCGGGGACTTAGAAGGCCTAATAAATCCTTTTTGTAGATTTTCACGAACATATTCGTCCATGGCTTTGGCTTCAGGTTGTACCAGGGAAAATAGTTGCCCTTTAGGCAGTTTGGCATCGGGAATAAGATCAATAGCACAGTCATAGGGACAATGAGGTGGCAGATGATCAGCAGAAGACTTGGAAAAAATGTCAGAGAATTACGCGTATTGAGAGGGCAAACCCTCAGGCCTTTGGCAGACTGCTCGAAGGGGAAGTGCCAGGCAGGAAGAGGCACACTCAGATCCCCACTGTGTGATATCACCACTGTCCCATTTGATGTGGGGATTGTGTTGCTGTAGCCACGGATGTCCCAGAATAATGCCTACTTGCGGGCAAGAAATAATCAGGAATTGTATAGTCTCTGAGTGAAAAAGTCCCACACATAATACAACTTCCATAGTTCTTTGCTGTATACGGCAACCAGAAAGAGGTTCTCCATCAAGACCGTAAGTAATCACAGGGGTTTCTAATTTCTGTGTAGGTACCCCCAAGGACTGGACAAGGTTAAAGTCAATGAAGTTACCTGCAGCACCACTATCAATAAATGCATTGGACTGAAGTTGAGTACCGTGGTATTTTACTAACACAAGAACAAGAAGGGAAATTTTTGAAGAAAACAATGAGCACCCCAGCCGGACCCCTTCAAAATCCGACTGGGCAATTAGTTTCCCGACAGCTGGATTTTCTTTGGACACCGATTGGCCCTGTGTTCCAAACCACCGCAGTAGAAGCATAGTCCTATGGTCCGCCGGCGATCTTTCTCCTGGATGCTGATATAAATGGACCCAAGCTGCATCGGCTCATCCCTGGACGACGCCTCGTGGGTAGTGGTGGCAGTAACGAAATTCAAGGAAGCACCTCGTTCTGCCGACCGTTCCTTGAGACGCCTATCGAGATTGATGGCCAGATGCATAAGGTCCTCGAGCGTTTCAGCCACAGGATACTGTACCCTAATGTCTTTGACAGAGTCAGACAGGCCTATGCGGAATTGGCACCGAAGGGCCGGATCGTTCCATTTACAATCCACGGCCCATCTACGAAATTCAGCAGAATATTCCTCTTCAGTCCGGCGACCTTGGCGGATGGTCCGTAGTTTGGCTTCTGCGGTGGCGGATCGATCAGGGTCATGATATAGAAGTCCCAAGGCCGAGAAGAAGGTGTCCACGGATTGTCGGGCAGGATTCTCGGGAGACAGTCCATATGCCCAAGTCTGGGGATCTTCCTGCAGCCATGAAATAACAAGTCCCACTTTTTGTCTTTCGTTTCCAGATGCAGCAGAACGAAGTTCAAAGTACAGCTTGCAACTTTCTTTAAATGTCCAAAATTTGCTGCGATCTCCAGAAAAGCGGTCTGGAGGCTGAATCTTGATGTCTGTGGTGGCACCCCCTGAAGCAACAGAGGGTGATACGACTGGAGGGTTGCTGAGGGCAGCGATAGCCTGATCCTGATGATTTACTTTCAGCGTCAGGTCTTGAATGATTTGCCCCAGGTTGGATACCTGGGTGATGAGAGCTTTTATGGCCTCTGTGGCAGCTGGATCCATGAGGCCTATGTACTGGTCGGTTATAATGTTACAGTAGGCCAAAGGGATTCTCACCGGGGGCCCGGAAACTATGTCAGCACTAGGTGTTCACTAGAGCCTCTAGTGGTGAGGATAGTCTGGGCTGCTGGTCTGACAGGTCATGCCCCCGGCGATAGCCCCAGAGGGGTACTGCAGCGTGGTTAGGCTGACTGGAACCCAGGTATTCACCGGAACCCTTGCACACAAGATAGCAGGTGGACAACACACACTGGATACTTAAGAAATAGTAATAGTATATTAATGCGAATACTGAACTCTCAACACAGTACAGCAATAAACAGTGCACACTGAACCCTATAATACCGACAGAGGTATACTATCAACTCAACTGTACACTCCTACACAGGTAAGTACACTCTTAAGGGCGTTGCATCAAAGACAGTGCTAGGAGCACAGCAAGTCCCAGGATGACTCAGGGACAGTACTGACAGAATGACAAACAGTACTAACTAGGTATAGACGGATGACACAGTCTACCTACATACATACACTGCAGGCTGGAATACACAGTGGAGCAACGGCTCTAATAATACACACTGGAGGAGACACACTCAGTGGAAATACACGCACAGTAAACACACTGGAGAAACAACTACACAGCGGTAACAAGACTGGCGGCTACACTCACAAGCAAGATAGCAATGCTGAGAGGAGATGAAAACACAGGAGAACTACAACGAACTCCACTCACTGCTAGATGGCAAAAGCAGGAGACGCTCAGAACACATGGCAGATCAAACACACACCCGACAGGCCGGGGCAATGTGAGATAGAAAGCACATGCACACACACACCTCCGGAGAGGAATGGAGACCGGGACCTGTCCTGGGCTGAGGCCGCCAGCGGGAGTAGCGAACTACTCTTGCTGCGCACCTCACCACAAAGGGGGTAAACAAACAACGATAAGAGAGTATCAGGAAGGCAAGGGAGAAAACACCAGGAACACATGGTAACATGATAATTGCAAAAGCAAACCAAGCACTCAGACTGTCAGCAAGCAGGATCTGGAACCAGACGCTATAACCGACACCTGTGAGACTGAGCAGAGGCTATTTAAGGGGAACTCCCCCAATCAGTGGCGAAGGCCTGACACACCTCCAGGGGAATAACTAGACAGCTGGGGAAAAGTGAACACATAGAGTCAAAGCCTGCTACACCCTGTTATTGCGATTCTTACGGAGTGTAACAGTAGGCCCTATGAGGGGGTAACTTGTCTGCGGATTTTTTTGAAAAGACATCTGTGATAGATCAATAATGAGAAGGAAGATCTTGCTCAAGCGAGGTTCCCTGAGGTAGAGACAGACAAGAAGAAAAGCAGGACTTTCCCCATTTGGTAATTTCGCCATTAGTCCGGTCAATCTGAGGATTATGGAGCTGGAGCCATGGATGTCCAAGAATTAGTTTGGCAGACCGGCATCTTATAAGGAAGAAGGCGATGAACTCTGAGTGACAATTTTCTACAGAGATGCGAACAAGCTGTGTGATATCAGAGATTTTTCCTCCGGAAAGTGGCAGACCATCCAACCCACAGGCCATAATAGGAGTCTTCAATCTGTCCACGGAGATACCCAACTGCTGGGCAAGACCAACGTCAATGAAATTCCCTGCAGCTCCAAAGTCTATGAAGGCGGATAAGAGCCTAAACTGGGAACCACACTCCAGCTGGACTGGGACAATCAAGGAGTTTCTGGAAGAGATTAAATGTACCCCCAGATGGACTTCTTTCTTATCCATCTGGTTTAGGTGTTTCCTGCTGGCTGGGATTTGTTAGGACACTTTTCCACCATGTGCCCCTGATTACCACAGTAAATACGCAGACTCATGGTGTGAAGGCGGTTCTTCTCTTGCTGAGAGAGACGGAAAGACCCTAGCTGCATAGGTTCGTCCTCAGCCGGCACCGTTAGAGGAGTGGCAACGGCCACGGAACTCGCAAAGGAGTCTCTTTCGGTCCGCCTTTCCCTAAGGCGTCGGTCAACCCGGATGGCCAGCAACATGAGGTCCTCCAGGGACTCAGAGATCGGGTATTGCACCAGCGCATCCTTCAACTGCTTCGACAAGCCTGCTCAGAATTGACTGCGGAGTGCGGGATCATTCCATCTACAGTCAGTGGCCCAACAGCGGAACTCTGTGGCGAATTCTTCCGCAAATCTTCTTCCCTGGCAGATTGAGTGGATCTTAGACTCAGCTGTGGCAGTGCGATCTGGGTCATCATAGTTGAGACCAAGGGCCTCAAAGAAGGCTTCCACTGTCTGACGGGCAAGGTGATCCGATGGCTAGGTGAAGGCCTAGGCTTGGGGGTCGCCTTGAAGCAGGGAGATGATGAGGCCCACCCGTTCGCTTCCTGAGGCATTTGGATGGAGCTGGAAGTATAGAAGGCAGCTATTTTTAAAGTGCTGGAATTTGCTGCGTTCACTGGGAAAATTTTGGAGGGGGAGGAGCAGGGGCGTTTTAAGAAGTGACGGGGTCCTTGTGCCGGATTTGTACATGCCCCCCCCCCTTACCGAGACAGAACTATCCCGATTCGCAGACCTCAAAAGGGGCAGGGCCTAAGAGGACTTAAGCCCTGCCCCTTTGTGCAGCGGGACAGTCCCATGTCAGGGGAAGGGGGGCTCATTCGGCATCTATTTCTTCCCTCCGGGAGATCTTGGAGTGAAGAAATAGATGCTGAATGGGCCCCCCTTCCCCTGCCAACCCTGTTATGCGGACCATTATAGATGGGGAGGAGAGAGAGAGAGAGAGAGAGAGAGAGAGAGAGAGAGAGACGTTATTATTGCTTGCCAAGTACTGAGTGTGGAAAATGCATACAATACTTGATTCTATATCTGATCCTATGTTTTTACAATATCTGCATTGTGAATGAAGCACTAGCACACAGCCTAACTATATATAACAGTGTAGTATTATGCAGTTGCATTTTGATCACTGGGGAACATATCTGCAGTTTGGAAAAAACTACAAGTGTCTACACTTTCTGTGCTGCCAATGAAAGCAGCTCTCCTGATTGGACAATGGGTTGACGCACCCTGGAACCCCAAAACTTCAAAAGAAAAACTGATAGGAAGTGATACAGGTGAATGGTAAAAATACAATCTGGAAGCACTAACAGAACCAGTGTAATAAAAAAAATAGCTAAAGTGAGTGTGATAAAAGTGTGAATGTGAAACTCCTATACTATTAAGAAAAATGGGTAACCTAATCTAAAAAAATTGGTGAATCTGCTTCTTTAAGGTAAAAAGAAAATCCAACCAATGCAAAAAAATTCCTTTCAAGTGCAATTAAAAATTATAGTGCTTATAAATAATAAATGATCAAGAATAACCTTGCTGTATTACCGGATGTCCAATCTGAGGCTTTCCAGGTGTTGTGAAACTACGAGTCCCAGCATGCTTTGACTGCATAAGCATAGCTGACACCTGACAAAGTGGAGATGTTGCCCATAGCAACCAATCAGATTCTAGCTCTCAGTAACATACTAGAGAATGTCAGCTAAAATCTGATTGGTTGCTATGGGCAACATCTCCACTTTTCCATTCCCGCAGCTTAGTAAATCTGGCCCCTTGTGTGTTTATGTGTGGTAGGGTATAGTCAGTGTAAGCTCCATTGATACAGATTTATTTCAGGAGCCACTGTTGGAAAAACATCAGTAAATGAAGAAACAGTGATCTCTATAGCACTGGTGTGTTTGGTAACTATATAAGGCACTTCCGTTACCCATACTCCACATTTAGAATTCACCCCCACACATTGACAATATTCAACATGAAAACAGCCACATGTAAAACACTCGCGTCCGGGTGGCATTGTATTCCTGACAAAAGACGCAAAGATAAGTACCACGGAGCCGCAGCTGGGGCCCGATCGCCCATGTAGGAGGGGGACTCATTCAGTTGGCATAATGAAAGGTGATAATTATGTTTTATGTGTTTTTTTGCCATCTGATATCATTGATCCCAAGGTGGTCTGGGCAATGATCCAGTTTTCTGCTTTGTGAATGTTTAATGCTGTAATTTTACCAAAATAAATGTGCGAATCTCTGCTGTTTCTTAGGCCGCTCTCTATGATGGAACATAGCATGGAGCATCCCCTACTGAATAAGGGAACATTATATATATATCACATGCAGGAGCAGATTGGCCAAAGGACTTACAGGGAATTTTCCCAGCAGGCCGTTGGCTTTTGTGGCCACCAAAAGGCTATTCTGTTTGAAGAGAACTAGGATGTTCACAATAAGGAGTGGTGGTCACTAAGATGTTATCTGTATAAAATGGAGGTCACTATGGTACTTTCTCTATTGGGTGATGGTCACTAGGATGCTCTCTGTATTAGGTGGTGGTCATTAGGATACTCTCTGTATTAGGTGGTGGTCACTAGGATGCTCTGTGTATTGGATGGTGGTCACTCGTATGCTTTTGCGATTGGATGGTGGTCACTGGGATGCTCTATGTATCGGGTGATGGTCACTAGGATGCTCACTGTAATGGCCGGTGGTCACTATAATGCTCTCTGTATTGGGTGGTGGTCACTAGGATGCTCTCTGTATTGGGTGGTGGTCATTAGGATGCTCTCTGTAATGGCTGGTGGCCACTAAGATGCTCTCTGTACTGGGTGCTTTCACCAGGATGCTTTCTCTATTGGCTGGTGGTCACTAGGATTAGGTGCTACCCAGGTCTAATGAAATAGACCCAGAACTTTTGCATGGCTGGGACATGGCAATAACCCAGGTTCAACAAACTGGGTTATTGGAAGTATGCTTAAGCCTGTCTAGCGGTGGAACGTGACAGGTATGGGCCCCATAGCAAGGAGGCGTGGCCTGAGTCTGGATGGGCGGAGCTGGGCAAAGCCATTCAGTACTAGGGGTGGGGCTGAGCAGGGCCCATCTGCTTGAAAGCTGTCAGAGGCAGACCCTCCAACATTCTATTAGGTACACAATGCTCTACTCCTGAACTTCCAACTGTCAATTACTATAGTAACCACCTTTGTTAAAGAGAACTTTGATATTCAAATATCAGTTAATTCATTAATACCAGGTGAGTGACAGTTGGAAGCTCAGGAGCGGAGTATTCTGTACCTAATGGAAGGGGTCATGTTGGAGGGTCTGCAGAGGTTGACTGCTCAAAACAGCGCTCCATGTATGAGTACTGAATGTTCATTGTGACCAGCTCTCAGCTGCTCGCAATGTATTTCTAAACAGCACTCAGCATTCATTCATGGAGTGCCAAGCACTGTCTTAAGTTGTCACAGACAGAGCACCCCCCACCTCTCCTACGTGCCCCGTAGCAACCGCACCCCCTAAACAGTTACACACCTGAACCTGGCCACTGAGAGGGAAGGGTTGTATTTCGCATGTATAATTTGTTAATCTGATTGCAGCGAATGGATGAGGAACAGCGGCTTTTTTATAGATGTGGAAATACTCAGTTACTTCCAGATAAAACCCAAAAACAACTCTACAAATTTTAGGTTTTTATAAATGACAGAAAACAGATGATTACAACTGACATAACTCACCTAAATCATCCCCACTGCAATCAGCTGTGACACAATTAACTGATTGGATTCAGCTGCGTAATATTTCAGTTGATTAAAAGAGAATAAAAATACACCTGTGAGAGGCCAAAGCATGAGCTTCATAACGATGATCAAAGAACTTTCAGAGCAAATTCCAACAAAGGACCTGTTTCAGAGTTGCACTTACACTTTTTATTAGGTGCAAGTGGAGACCTGAGCAACTCCATGTTGAACGGGTGTGGGTCCCCGCTAAGAACAGCCCTATTTCAATAGGGCTGTTCTCTCCCAGACAGTTTTGAACTCGCTGGGATATCAATTGCTTATGCCTCAATGAGGCATAGCAATCAATCCCTAATTCTAACAATAACACCCCCCTTCCATTACCCTAACCCTCCCTTAACCGCAGCCTGACCCTAACCCTCCTTTCTACCTAGCCTAACCCTAATACTCCCTTCTCTATAGCCTAACCCTCCCCTTCTATGGCCCTAACCCTAACCCTCCCTTCCTAAGAGTGTAACCCCCCCCCATCCCCAACACTAAAAGGCCCTCTCCGGAGCTGTCAGCTGCGGGTGCGGCGAAAATGAATGGGGGAGTATGCTGATCGACATACTCACCCATTCATAAAAAAAAATTCTAAAATGGCTGCCTATTCGAAATAGAGACCGCCGAAAAGGAACTTTCGACTGTCTCTTTTTCTAGAAGCACAACATCGTTGTGGCGACTGCAAATGATGGTGAACTGTGGGGGAGGTAAATTTACATTGTAGAATTAGAATTGAGAGGTGAAGTTTATTAGCTGAACTCTATTTTATAGATGAAACATAGAGCTATGCATTATTAGTTTTCTATGTGCAATAGTAAAGTATTTTCCCTGCATGCAAAAGATTTTAAATTAATTAGCACCTCTTACTTAGAAAAATGGTTTAGCCGAGCTGTACACTTGCACCTGTTTTGCCGTTACTCCCAAACTCTGAATCTGCCGCAAGATGGTTTTGGTGACTTTTAAAGCCTTTTGGATCTGTCTATGGCACAACCGTTGATAAGTCTAGAATAGGCCATTCTTTAAAAGTGAACGTGTGGGCACTTAGGAGGGCGATACCAGGATGTTTAGGGCACCTATGAGTTATAGGGGCTGATGCCGGGTTAAGCAGGTTACAGACTGGAGGGTTGTCTGATGATTATGGCGCTGATGACATTTTACCAGTGTGTACTTTCCTATGATGCTGGTAAATCATTTGCGATGTCCTTCCTTCTATGCATGTAGAAGAAGCTTCATCTGTGATCACCGGACAGGAAAGATTTCTAAATATCACGTAAATTGCAACCTATACGATCATCAGAATTGCTGAAGGTATGGAATGTAGAGATTTTTTAAATAAACCCTTAAGACTTCATGTTTGTGACACTAGTGAATGTATTTCTTATTCTATTTTGCCCCCTGCTGTCCTAGTGTGAGAATGCATCCCTTTCATAATTTAGTTCCGGATCCAGAACCATGCACGCTTTCTATACGTGCGGGGTTCTGTCCGGCCGACACAGAGAGGGATGTGAACGCCCCCTGTCTTAAATCAATCGTGCGGATTAGCGGTCCGTACGACTGCTGATCCACACAAGTCTGGGAGCCCCCCTCCCACACTGTACAATTAGCATGCGTCTTTAGCGGGCAGAGGGGAAGAACAGCCCATTTGTTCACAAATGGGCTTGTACGAAACGAAGTTCCTTACAACTCTTGCTACTCTAGTGTTACTATTGTCAAATCAGGTCACTAACGCACTTTGCGTATGTAAGTGGCCTGACGTTTGCAGGTCTGGATCCAGCCCTTATTTATTATCAGATTTTTATATAGCACCATCTTATTATGTATCTCATGACCTCAGCACTGTGACCCAGAAGTGCTAACTACCTTTCTGCTGCTAATACCAGTTACACACTATGGAATTAGGTCAAGCACCACTTTGTACCTCATGCAAGGGTGTTGTTTGCTGGTACGATGGTTTTTTTTCCCTCTAAAGACCATTGTATGATCGCAATAGCTGGCAGTCTGTACTGTAGAAAGTGGTGGTGATGCAAATTCTTGAGTCACAGAGTCATCTGCCAAAAGTAAGTGTTTTAATGTAACTCCTTTCCTAACCCTAACTCTCCGTTACTCACAGCCTAACCCTAACCTTCCCCTTCTCTAGTCCTATCCTAACTTTCCACACCCCATAGCCTAAAGCAGGGTACACACTGGGGCTTTTCAGCAGATAATCTTTCCAATCACACAATCAAAAGACCGTTTCCCCAGCTATCTCACCAGTGTGTACTGTCCACAGATCTCCTAATAGACACAGGACACAGCCGCAAAAAGCAAAACATATCTTTCCATGGTTGATCTGGCATATTAGGAGCTCCAAAACATCCCAGGACGATTCATAAGATTTTTGAGAATCAAATTAATCTCCAGGGGCAAATTTTGGAAATACTGATCTAGGACCGGATTCACAACCCCGTGCTTGATCCACATATGTCCTTCATTTCCCAATACTAGCTACTACGCATGTGTAGTAACTATTTTACGCAATCTACGTATCGTTACGTTACGCAATTGCGTGTATTCGGGAACATCCTGTTTTTAGGTAGCCTACCACAGCTTCGGGACACCAAAATGTGCTGTTTTCAAAAGTAGAGCAACCCACTGTCACAATTTCCAAAAAAGGCGCGAAAAAAACAAACCGCTAGCACCTAGTAGAGCAGCGAGGACGGCATACCGTCATGCCGCATGTGCAATACGTCTCACACACATGCAAGCATAGCTGCCAAGTCCACTTATAACAAGCAGCATTGGCCTTGTTTTTTCTGTGGTCGTGGCTTATTTTGCTTGCCGCGGGTTTCGGTTTTTGAGCTTGTTTTTTCCCTTTTTTTTTGAAGGTAGTATATTAGGTGTAGATTAGTAGACGTTTTGTTTTGAGAAAAAAATAGATAGTCACCTTATATATGCGGTCTTTAAGACCGCATGTATGCGATCTACGTAATGAAACGATACGTAGATTGCGTAAAATACGAATGCATAGTAACTAGTATCGGGAAATTAAGGACGTATGTGGATCAAGCATAGGGTTGTGAATCCGGCCCCTACACAGCAAAGAGCTATTTCTGCCAATGGGAATGAATGACCTTTGCACACTCTGAACCCCAGGAGTTCCGTCATACTTACATATATTTTTATAGCATCTACATGCCTTCCATTTAAATACAAGATTGGATATTAACAGAAAGAGCTGTAAGAGCTTCTGCTGAGGTGTCATACATGCAGATGAATAATTCTTTCTCTTGGAATGTCTGGGAGACTCTTGGGGTCTCATTTATTTAGTTGCGATGCAAATGCTGCTAGTTTATATTGCAGAGTTTTATGCACACACCATAAAGGTTATTAAAATCTGCTAATTTTTTTTTACCTAATAGACGGGAATAAGCACACTTCACGCTCATTCCTGTTTTCGCGGACAATTGAATTGGGTCCTTGGAGTTTGGGCGGCACTCCTGGACTACCATAGTACCACAGGTGCCTGAAATGGGGCTTAATAATGATAGATAGCTAAGGTCTGGCCCAGAGTTAATTGCAACCCTTCGGGGCCTGTAGCCCAGGGTTGCCGAATTTTTAAAGCTTCCCTCCGAGAGATCCTGGAGGGAAACCATTGATGTCTGTAAGGGGCGGGCTTAATAACATGATTCATGCAAATCATTAAGCCCCACCCCTGTCAATCACTATTGTGATCTCTAGTGTTCTAGGGGGTGGACGGGGCTTGATTACATCATCAAGTCCCGCCCATCCCTAGTAACTCTAGGGATTACAATAGAGTTTAGAAGGGGGTCTGGATTTGCTGGAGAGAACTGCCCAAATTTTGTGAGTCTTCCGGATATTCTGCGGAGAGTCGGCAACCATGCTGTAGCCTGTAGATGTAACTACAATACAACTACAACAGGTTCTCCCATGCTTTGTCCATTGTGATGGCTATTTGTAAAATCAATATTACACTGGCTAAAACCTTAAAGTTTTGGCTTCATCACTCTAAAATAAATATAATTGGGGCTGTACTGCATACCCTCCAACATGACCCCCTCCATTCGGTACAAAATACTCTGCTCCTGCTCTTCCTTCCTAATCTCTGATTGCAGTCACCTGTGTAACACACCTTTCTATTCAAATAACTAGTATAACACAGGTGACTGCAATCAGAGATTAGGAAGGAAGAGCAGGAGCAGAGTATTTTGTACCGAATGGAGGGGGTTATGTTGGAGGGTCTGTGTATTGTCCCATACAGAAGGATGCTAATAATGCCTAGCTGGGGCTTTGAGTAAATAAAGCAGCTCTGCCAACCCCCCAATTTACCCCTTTTCTCTATTTTAAGCAGGAATTTTAGTCCCAGTAGTGGCTGTCAATGTGCCATCCACAAGATGGCGACAGACTGCCGACTCATTACACTTCGCCAGCCACAAGAGGGCAACAAACTGCCTACAGTACACTTCGCCAATCACAAGATGGCAACTAAATGGTTGAAATTTTGTGCAATTTGCCATCCAAAAGATGGCGACAAGCCTGTGGGATGGGCCGCCAGCCACAATATGGTGGTGAATGGTTATGACGCTCCCAAATAAGCTGCGTGTCCTCCTCCTCCCCCTCCTCTGCGGCCAGCCCGCTTCCTCTTCTCCGCCACTCTTACCCATTCAGCGGCCTGTCACCATGGCTCTCCTGCAGCCCGTCCTCCTGCTGCTGCTCTGTCTCCCGTCATTGCTGTTGGCCCGGAAGGCGGACGTGATAGAGATCACCGACAGCAACTGGAGGGACGTCCTGGAGGGGGAATGGATGATCAAATTGTAAGTGTGTATAGTTGCTGTCAGCCGAAGGGCATGCTGGAACATGTAGTTCCACTCAGCCTGGTTTCATTATTGGGTATACCTCCTTCCTTAATGTGTGCCTTTACACTCACTTTCTCTCTCTGCAGCCTGTCTCTTTCTCTCAGATAGATAATATTGTTGTATAATTTGTAATTTTGTTGTGTAGAATATATTTATTTATGTAAATGTGTAACAAAAGGTTGGTCAAGGTGGTTGCATGTCCAAGAGTAGAAGGAGAGGGTATATTAAGCAGCATCATCATCATCATATCAATAATAATTTAAGAAGAAGAATGGACCTTAATGAGATTTAAGAGCTTTTTATGTCAAAACGTAGTTGCGAAATTTTTTTATTACATTCCCCTGTCTTGTGCTATTTTTAGCTGACTTAAGTGTCCATAACCATCACAACGTCTCCAAGCGTATCGCTGTATGTGCGGAACGCTCTGATGTATGGAAGTGCCTAACTCCGCCCATAGTGTCTATTTTAAATGCCTCCCCTTGCCCCCATTGCTATTCTTGCACATATGGAGTGTTGTCAAGCCCTCGCGTTCCTGACGCAGAACTCTGAATGTACGGAAACCAATTCTGTACATTCAGAGTTCCGATGCGTCTGTCACGTGGATACAGCCCAGCTTATGCATGCCGATTGAGTAAGTCAGCTGTCATTATTCATTCTGGATCCAGCCCAATAGGTGTAGGTACAGCTCGGGATCAGCCCAAGCATCTTTAGGTCACATCTTGTGCTTTAAAATATTTGTTTGTTATTTTTTACTTTTAAACCTTGCTGCTTAGATAAGTGTATTTTATTTATGATTTGTTATGTATGTCTATGTGACTTCTTGCATTGCATATTGCTTCAGCGTCTTCTTTATATTATTATTGTGGTTTGATACAGTTTAGTCCTGATAGTTACGTTGCTATTATTCCCCAGTTACGCCCCCTGGTGTCCCGCCTGCCAAAAGCTGCAGCCGGAGTGGGAAGAGTTTGCAGAATGGGGAGAAGATCTTGGCGTGAACGTTGCGAAAGTTGACGTTACAGCGCAGCCAGGTGATGATGGGTAACGTGCAGTAAAACAGGCTGTTTTTGTTTTTTTATTACAAATTGTATCGGCCTCTTCATTCATAGCTAATGGTCTTTATATCGTGAACTCAGTGGACCAGTGCTGCCATTAATGAAGAAATGCCTAGGGACCCAATCATAGTCTAGCTATCCCGTTGTGGAATGTTCTAGATCAGCACTCCAGATGTTGTGAAACTACACGTCCCAGCAGGCTTGCATGCGCTGCCACGAACCCTCATTTTATACTTGCACACTGCCGACAGCTAATTGTCAGCTGTGTGTGTTATAGAATACAGCCCCATTCTGAATATCCCATCACCTGACCCAACGCTTCGACAACCGGACAGGTTAGTGCGGGGGAGGAGATGTAGGGTAGCCTTAGGGTTAGGCTGTGGGGAGGGTATGGAGCCTTAAAGGGGAGTTTTGGGGTTAGGCTGCAGGGAAGGCAGTCTTGGGGTTAGGCTGCGGGGAAGGGAGTCTTGGGGTTAGGCTGTGGGGAAGGAAGTCTTGGGGGGAGGGTTAGGGTAAGAATTAGTATAAGGGTTGGGCAGGGGCGTAGCTAAACGATCATGGGCCCAGGTGCAAAAGGTCAGCTTGGGCCCCCACCTACAACAAAAATAAAATTTCAATATGTTTACTCCATAAGGTACATAATGGTAATAATAGGACTTACACTTAAACACAGCAGAGTAGTTTATTTAAATAAAATACAAAAAAAATAAAAATAACACATTTTTGAAAAAAAATGGAGAGGTGCATTGGAGGTCATTGGAATCACACATGGTGGCAGACCTAGGAGCAGGAAAAATGTTATTTGTTAGGAGTGGTAATAAATCTATTGTAAAGTGCTCCTTCTAAATAAAAAAAATAAAAAAAAATATATATATAGCAAGATAAGAAACAGGGGGCGCTTCATAGTGCAGATAAGTATGGTTTATCCCCCCTTTATCTGCACTATGAAGCGCC
>WWET01000170.1:971843-982843 GCA_011038615.1 Limnodynastes dumerilii | reverse complement strand
AGAGAGAGAGAGAGGGGGGGGGGGGATAGAGAAAGAGAGAGGAGAGAGAGGGGGGGGGAGGAAGGGGATCAGAGAGAACAGAAGCCATTTAGAGAAAGAGAGTGTAAGGGTCAGAGAGACAGTCTAGAAAGAGAGAGTCAGAGAGTGGAGGGATCACAGAGAGAGTTCAGTTATAGACAGACCTGTCGTTGTCTTCATCCAGTGAGACCCTCTCAAAGTGCAGGTGCAGTCTCTGTCCTTCTGAAGCCTCAATCAGCCAATGACAGCTCAAGTTGTTGGCATGGTTTGCCGTGACATCAGGTGACACAATGCGTCCAACAGTGGCATTCCGAATCACGCCACCGCAGTTAGCTGGGCGAGAGATTCATAGGGTACATTATTACCCTTATCAACCAGCAGCTGTGCGCACCCTCAGATCACCTGACACAAGCCCACAGACTCCCCACAGGCCATAATCCCAAATGTCCCCCATCGTAATAACCAGCACCGCCCTACCCCTGCCCGGCCGGCTCCTCACCGGCTCCTCACCTGCACACACTGGGGGCTTTCCACTCCACTGAGGACGGGTGATGTTCAGACACACCAAGGAGTCTACGCCCTTCAAGGTGAACCCGGACGCACAGCGGAAGTTGGCCGCTCCTCCGGGGTGGAGGTCGGTGACGGTAACCTCCCCATTCTCCGGCCGAGGGGGGAACACGCAGCTCAGGACATAGGCTGGAGGGGAGGTGAGACAAGAATATCACTGAAGGCACGGCCTAGCAAGCTCAAGCATCGAGTATTGGCATAAGTAATGGATGGTGGAGTATTCCTTACTGTAGCTTCAAATGAAAGAGGAAAGACAGACTTAGGGCCAGATTTACTAAGTTGCGAGAAAGGAAAAGTGGAGATGTTGCCCATAGCAACCAATCAGATTCTAGTTGACAGTCTTGGAAACTAATAGCTAGAATCTGATTGGTTGCTATAGGCAACATCTCCACTTTTCCTTTCCAGCAGCTTAGTAAATCTGGCCCTTGGAATCAAGCCCTTGCTGAGCACTGACGCGTTTCACCTACTTTAAACAAACGTGAAGCAGGTTCAAGAATGACGACCTATATTGTGCAGATGGACTCTAGAAAATTCTAGAAGCCAGTATGGGATGACCACTTAAGGGTTACCCAGCTTGAACGCGTGTGATAGAAACAGGAGAATATAAAGGAGCAGATCTGTCGCGTCTACATGACGGGAGTGTAATGATCTGGTAGAGTGTTTCTTTTCAAGAAGAGGAAGCCTGAATTTCAATCGACTTCCGCCTCCTCCGGCGGATGAACTGCCTGTTAATTAGTCGGCGAGGATGAAAATCTCAGGCGCGGCAGCGACGCAGGATACCGGCACCCTGCAGATCTGTAGCTGGATGGCTGCCATTTCTTTCAGGATTATTCATGAAAAGATTCAAAATAAAGGAAGAATTGAAAAATACGGGGCCTTGCGGAAAAAATCACGTGGAAAGAATGTCAGAGAACTGCGGGGGAAATGCCATAAACCAAAAAGAAAAATCGGCGCCGTTGCGCTGACGCTGTCACTGTTACCTTGGTAGCGCAGTTTAAATGCCCCAGGGGTGGTTGCACGGTAAGTTTGGAAGCGTACTGCAACATGATTGGTTGGACTGCGGATCACCTGACCTTCGGCCATCAGAGTCTCATTGGCCAGCTTGGGGTGCAGTGTCCTATGTCTGTATAGTGTAATAGAGTGTTGGGGTGCAGTGTCCTATGTCTGTATAGTGTAATAGAGTGTTGGGGTGCAGTGTCCTATGTCTGTATAGTGTAATAGAGTGTTGGGGTGCAGTGTCCTATGTCTGTATAGTGTAATAGAGTGTTGGGGTGCAGTGTCCTATGTCTGTATAGTGTAATAGAGTGTTGGGGTGCAGTGTCCTATGTCTGTATAGTGTAATAGAGTGTTGGGGTGCAGTGTCCTATGTCTGTATAGTGTAATAGAGTGTTGGGGTGCAGTGTCCTATGTCTGTATAGTGTAATAGAGTGTTGGGGTGCAGTGTCCTATGTCTGTATAGTGTAATAGAGTGTTGGGGTGCAGTGTCCTATGTCTGTATAGTGTAATAGAGTGTTGGGGTGCAGTGTCCTATGTCTGTATAGTGTAATAGAGTGTTGGGGTGCAGTGTCCTATGTCTGTATAGTGTAATAGAGTGTTGGGGTGCAGTGTCCTATGTCTGTATAGTGTAATAGAGTGTTGGGGTGCAGTGTCCTATGTCTGTATAGTGTAATAGAGTGTTGGGGTGCAGTGTCCTATGTCTGTATAGTGTAATAGAGTGTTGGGGTGCAGTGTCCTATGTCTGTATAGTGTAATAGAGTGTTGGGGTGCAGTGTCCTATGTCTGTATAGTGTAATAGAGTGTTGGGGTGCAGTGTCCTATGTCTGTATAGTGTAATAGAGTGTTGGGGTGCAGTGTCCTATGTCTGTATAGTGTAATAGAGTGTTGGGGTGCAGTGTCCTATGTCTGTATAGTGTAATAGAGTGTTGGGGTGCAGTGTCCTATGTCTGTATAGTGTAATAGAGTGTTGGGGTGCAGTGTCCTATGTCTGTATAGTGTAATAGAGTGTTGGGGTGCAGTGTCCTATGTCTGTATAGTGTAATAGAGTGTTGGGGTGCAGTGTCCTATGTCTGTATAGTGTAATAGAGTGTTGGGGTGCAGTGTCCTATGTCTGTATAGTGTAATAGAGTGTTGGGGTGCAGTGTCCTATGTCTGTATAGTGTAATAGAGTGTTGGGGTGCAGTGTCCTATGTCTGTATAGTGTAATAGAGTGTTGGGGTGCAGTGTCCTATGTCTGTATAGTGTAATAGAGTGTTGGGGTGCAGTGTCCTATGTCTGTATAGTGTAATAGAGTGTTGGGGTGCAGTGTCCTATGTCTGTATAGTGTAATAGAGTGTTGGGGTGCAGTGTCCTATGTCTGTATAGTGTAATAGAGTGTTGGGGTGCAGTGTCCTATGTCTGTATAGTGTAATAGAGTGTTGGGGTGCAGTGTCCTATGTCTGTATAGTGTAATAGAGTGTTGGGGTGCAGTGTCCTATGTCTGTATAGTGTAATAGAGTGTTGGGGTGCAGTGTCCTATGTCTGTATAGTGTAATAGAGTGTTGGGGTGCAGTGTCCTATGTCTGTATAGTGTAATAGAGTGTTGGGGTGCAGTGTCCTATGTCTGTATAGTGTAATAGAGTGTTGGGGTGCAGTGTCCTATGTCTGTATAGTGTAATAGAGTGTTGGGGTGCAGTGTCCTATGTCTGTATAGTGTAATAGAGTGTTGGGGTGCAGTGTCCTATGTCTGTATAGTGTAATAGAGTGTTGGGGTGCAGTGTCCTATGTCTGTATAGTGTAATAGAGTGTTGGGGTGCAGTGTCCTATGTCTGTATAGTGTAATAGAGTGTTGGGGTGCAGTGTCCTATGTCTGTATAGTGTAATAGAGTGTTGGGGTGCAGTGTCCTATGTCTGTATAGTGTAATAGAGTGTTGGGGTGCAGTGTCCTATGTCTGTATAGTGTAATAGAGTGTTGGGGTGCAGTGTCCTATGTCTGTATAGTGTAATAGAGTGTTGGGGTGCAGTGTCCTATGTCTGTATAGTGTAATAGAGTGTTGGGGTGCAGTGTCCTATGTCTGTATAGTGTAATAGAGTGTTGGGGTGCAGTGTCCTATGTCTGTATAGTGTAATAGAGTGTTGGGGTGCAGTGTCCTATGTCTGTATAGTGTAATAGAGTGTTGGGGTGCAGTGTCCTATGTCTGTATAGTGTAATAGAGTGTTGGGGTGCAGTGTCCTATGTCTGTATAGTGTAATAGAGTGTTGGGGTGCAGTGTCCTATGTCTGTATAGTGTAATAGAGTGTTGGGGTGCAGTGTCCTATGTCTGTATAGTGTAATAGAGTGTTGGGGTGCAGTGTCCTATGTCTGTATAGTGTAATAGAGTGTTGGGGTGTTGTTCTGTCCTTTCTAGCACACTCACCCGAATTTCCACTCCATATCCCAGGTACACGGACACACTGTATGTACAGTCCAGTCCACCAAAGAAACTCCCTCCGGAATACTCTGGTGCCTCCAGCAATCCCTCCAGGTCGGAGATGTTGTTATTACAGAGAACTGGGATAGAAGAAAGCAGAATATATCAGAGATAGGGACAGTACATGCAGATCACACTATAGGGGAGAGGACCAGCGCTGTCTATGCCGCTGCCTGGACGTAGTGTTATGTACAAGAGATATTCCACCGGAGATAACATTAAATCCTAGCGCTGATCAATGGTAACACAGGAACCTGTACAGATAATACATAGATGGTGCTGTAAAAATCTATTGATAGTCCATATAAGCGCTAAATCTATAGTCTCCAACAGGGATTATGGATCCAAAAGGACAGATGAATGAGAGGGAGGCTCAGAGACATACACGGAGAGACCTACTGTCCATATGGATCCATAGCGTAACATTGTGGACCTGCGTTTACTATCTGGTACCTGTACCGGGGGACCTGCATTATGGTGTGTTACTACGGTGCATGTGAGTGATCCCTCTGGAGGCTAGACATCTAGCACATAGGATTTATCTTCCCCGCGGAAGCCGCTAAGAACATTGACCACTGTTTTTATACGTCACTCACTGGCATATTATGGACCATTTTTCCATATATTTATAGATCTTTACACTGCCATCTATGTGTTATCACTACACTTTACTGTGTCAGAGGAAGTCAGTGCTGCCCCCTGTGGTCAGAGGAAGTCAGTGCAGTCCCCCTGTGGTCAGAGGAAGTCAGTGCAGCCCCCTGATGTCAGAGGAAGTCAGTGCAGCCCCCTGTAGTCAGAGGAAGTCAGTGTAACCCCCTATTGTCAGAGGAAGTCAGTGCAGCCCCCTGTGGTCAAAGGAAGTCAGTGCAGCTCCCTGTGATGTCAGAAGAAGTCAGTGCAGTCCCTCTGATGTCAGAGGAAGTCAATGCAGTGTCCTTGTGGTCAGAGGAAGTCAGTGCAGTCACCCTGATGTCAGAAGAAGTCAGTGCAGCCCCCCTGTGGTCAGAGGAAGTTAGTGCAGTACCCCCCCCCGTGGTCAGAGGATGTCAAAGCAGTCCACCTGATGTCAGAGGAAGTCAGTGCAGTCCCTCTGAAGTCAGAGGAGGTCAGTGCAGTCCCCTTGTGGTCAGAGGAAGTCAGAGCAGACCATCTGATGTCAGAGGAAGTCAGTGCAGTCCCCCCTGTTGTCAGAGAAAGTTAGTGCAGCCCCCTGTAACCAGAGGAAGTCAGTGCAGCCCCCCTGTGGTCAGAGGAAATCAGTGCAGTCCCCCCTGTGGTCAGAGGAAGTCAGTGCAGCCCCCTTGTGGTCAGAGGAAGCGTGTTTCCAGGCTCTGAGCAGGTAGCATCCTATATAGAGGACACGTTATCTCTGACTACGCCTGAGCATCTGCAGGACTCTTACCGGGACTGTGCACTGTGGTTACAGTGGTCGTAGTGATTAGAGTGGTTGTTGTCTCTTCTTCCCCTTCTGCAGAGGGTCCCGGTCCTCCTGTGGGTGCTGGCGAAGGAGGTGTTAGGGTACTGAGAGGTGGAGGCAGGGAGAAAGCTCCTCCAATAGCTGTGGTAAGGACCCCGGAGGTCTCACTGACTACTGCAGGAACCAGGTCTTCGGTCAGGGATACCGGGGGCGCTCGGGTCGGGACAGAGGTCGTGCCGGCTGCAGAAACACAAGTTTTACATGTGATGATTCCTGTTTTTAGTACACTGTCAGGCGCACTATAATGACACTGATAGCAGTAACGTCATCCGTCCTCTAGGGGTCTGTGACTGGTGGATTGAAGTTATTGAGCTCATGGTGATAGTATGGGACTGTTCAGTAACAACAGGTCCCGCTCAATCCTTTATATGGTCATTGTGGTCATCACTGCCCTCACAGAAGACAAGGGGGGGGTGTACGCCAGCGGACGTGGCGTTATATTGCGTGATTTTTACTGCACAAAATAGAAGAGGGCGCTATTACTGGTAATTACTGTGCTACTCCACCTGCACTCCAGTCTACCTGGTAATTACTGAGCTACTCCACCTGCACTCCAGGCTACCTGGTAATTACTGAGCTACTCCACCTGCACTCCAGTCTACCTGGTAATTACTGAGCTACTCCACCTGCACTCCAGTCTACCTGGTAATTACTGAGCTACTCCACCTGCACTCCAGTCTACCTGGTAATTACTGAGCTACTCCACCTGCACTCCAGTCTACCTGGTAATTACTGAGCTACTCCACCTGCACTCCAGTCTACCTGGTAATTACTGAGCTACTCCACCTGCACTCCAGTCTACCTGGTAATTACTGTGCTACTCCACCTGCACTCCAGTGTACTGGATTAATTGGTTATCTACCTCTTTCCTGTACAGTCAGGGCAGTCCGGAATAATTGCCTAATATAGAATTGGTCCCTGGGAGCCGCAAACTGCTACCAGTTCGTAGCCAAGACCATCCCCACCATCAGGGTGATGAACACCGTCCAGTAATTAGACTCTGCGCCCCCGTGTAACAGTTTTACATAACACTCTCTTTGTTACGTCTGTTATCGCCTCTGGATCGGGGGAACTTGCTTTGACCTCTCTCCACATGCCCCTGAGAAGGCAAGCCGCCGCCGCCGCTCGAGTTGCGACTCAGCTCTGAATAGGAAGTGACTGCAGTTCTGGGCACGCTCAGTAGAAAATTTCGCAGAGAAACGTCACGTCAGTTGACCTCACATCTCGAGCCCTCAGTGAGCAGCTTGGCTGAATACAGCTTCCGTGTTGCCCATAACAACCAATCAGATTCTAGCCATCAGTTTCCGCAAGGCTTTATAAATGACTGTTACAATCTGAATCGTTGTCATGGGCAACATCTCCGCTTCTCCTCTTTCCACGTTATTTGTGATTATTTAAGTTGCTCTTTTTAATCACTGTCTCTATTCCTCAAAGGCTCATTTCATAGCTCATTTTCTCAATCCCCGATGTCCTAATTGTCCCCTCTGGAAGAGAAATGTCTGTAGAAGAAAATAAGTCAGCGCTCGGGTAAAACGGGTGACAATCCCAGCTCCGATGCATCCCCCTCCACCATGAAGGCTGGTAACCCGCCAATGCTGTGACACGGCCTGATCCAGACCTAATAACGAATTACGCAAGCGGAGTGCGGAAGTCAGGATGTGCGAGTGCACTGCGATTGCGTGTGCCAGCTCTTACGCATCGTAACTCTGATCGCACGTAACTTGTACGTCACTCCGAGATCCCTACACTAAGGCAAATATACGCAGTGTTAAGTTGTACAGTATGGGCCGGATTAAGCGTTTACGTACGACAAGGCAATACGCACGACCAGAGACACGCAAGGAAAAGTTACGGCAGGGATCTGAGCATGTAAGTCAGAGAAGTTACGTACGTGAGAGTCTTGTGTCTTCAGAAATGCGTAACTTAGGTACATTTACATATGTAAAACGCTCTTTAGTCTGGACTAGGCCGTTAACGACCGGTCTCAATAGTAACAGACTTATTTAAGGTTCCCAGGCCGAGCTGAGTCTACGACCGACCATCCTTGTAAGTAAAAGAGACAGGACTTGGCCCTCTGGAGGGCCACACGCAGCTCTCAATTCTAGCAAATAAACAATTTTATCATCGTGTTACAGAAAGAGACGGGTCTGCGGCCTCCCGCTCAATACTGTCCTGATAAATGATCATGAACCTGTCAGTAAACCCTCCGAAGGATTCATTAACAAAGATCTCCAGGAGACAAATGGTATAACCAGATACTGCGGATTCCCTCTCCATCACAGACAAGCTCTCCCCGTGCTGCACTATGGAGACCTCTCATCTATTTCACAGAAGCCTCTGATTGTGGAGCACAGTGTAAAGACGACTGTGAAATGATTTAAGAGGTGTTAGGCCACGGTCTGAAATAGGTGACGGGAGGCGGTTGCAGTCCCCGCATAGAATGAGGGTTTTCCGAAATAGGGGCATCCGAAAGCTCCTTTTAGGGTGACCCAATTTCGAAAACCCCTCCATTTTAGAAATTTTCTTCAGAAAGGGTGATTATGCTGATCGGTATTCTCACCCATTCCTTTTCGGAAACGCTGCCGCCGCTACCGCAGGGCCTGCATCGCGGGAAAGGTTAGTAACCTCTCCAGGGTTAGGGTCAGGCTGCGGGGAAGGGAGGGTTATGGTCAGGCTGTGGGAAAGGGAGGGTTAGGGTCAGGCTGTGGAGAAGGGAGGGTTAGGGTCAGGCTGTGGAGAAGGGAGGGTTTAGGGTAATGGAAGGGGAGGGTTAGGGTTAGAATTAGGGGAATTGTTGGGGTAGTTTCCAGCCTTTCGGAGCACTGTGTTTGTGCCTCATTGAGGTATAAGCAATCGAAATCCCAACCAGTTTGAAGCTGTCCGGGAGGAAACAACGCTATCAACATAGGGCCGTTCTTTCCAGGGACCCGCACCCGACGGGAGGTCACCCCCTGGAATTAGACAGGACCTGCGGCTGGTGCAAATGTGTTGAATTAAACAGCCCTTTGTTACGTCTGTGTGTGGCTTTGGGTCACTTGGTCGTTACAGTACATTAACTCCGTTCCTCCAGCCCCTCAAGAGCCCCTCAGAATGCAAGCCACCCAAGCTCCAGTTGCGCTCTGTTGCGATTGGGGCGCGATTGCGTGCGGTTCACATCTGAGCATGAGCAGTGCGAGCCCCCAGTGTTCTGTCCTGTTAAGTCCCTGATATTTAAGGCAGGGATGTGATAGGATATTTACTGACACAAAAAAAGACCCTTTGCCCATCGTAAGAGCCTCAGGTGAAGCCGGTAGGACAATCATATCATCAATACGTGGTTGTGACACAGCCCTTTGTGCCCAATTCTAAAGAGTATAACGCAATAACATAACAGGAAACGTCACAATGAGTCATGTGACACAAGTGACATCAAGACGCCCTAAATATATGATAACCATACCGCCGTGTCTCAGATGACATCGCTACTGTCCAATGAAACGTTAGTCGTCATTTCTGGAGGCGGGACGATATCTGGAAGAGTCTCTTTATATAGTAGTGAAGATGTGGAATTTGGCTTCATTAGACCTGTGATCAGATGGGCAAAATACAGGGAACGTGTCTCGTATTCAGCATGGAGAAGTTTCCACTCCTGAAACGCGAGAGTAGAGATGTTGCCCATAGCAACCCATCAGATTCTAGCTCTCTCACTTTCCTATGACATACTAGAAAACGTCAGCTACCATCTGAATGGTTGCTATGGGCAACATCTCCACTCTTCCTTTCACGCAGCATAGTAAATCTGGCCCAAAGTCATGTACAGAGATAAGAGAAATGTCCTCTCAGCAGATTGTTATTGAGCGTTGTACACACAGACATTGGCGTAGATCCAGAACTACGTGTGCGGTACGTTTATTCGCGGAGCGTATTTTCGTCTGCGTAAATTCGTTACACTCCCCTCGGCACACCCCTTGCACGGACGTATTTTGTCAAGATACGCTTCCCAAACCCTACCTTAACTTTTTCATACATAACAGAGTACGTCCGCTAACGGACGTACTGACTACGTGAACGTACGCCGCTTAGCACGCCCATACTGTACACTTTACATACCACCCCCCGCCTACTTCACGTATTGCAGACGTATTTTGGACTAACGTAAATTTGGCACGCCCACACGTAAGTATTTACGTGAGACATACGTGAATCACCCATTCGTTCAAAATTACGCTACGTGAATGTGCGTATTTTCTATGGTGCGCATGCGCAGTGCGGTCAAATCTGCGAATTTACGTCTCCGCCACGCGTAAAATCGCAGGGAAGCGTAGTTCTGGATCAGGCCCATTGTGTTAGTGCTTTTAGTTATTATAGGGCTCTTATGGAATGCATGTTACTGTGTAAGTCAGTATTGAACTCTGTTCTTATACAACAAATACTAGAAAATGAAAGACAATGTGCTGAGAGCAGAGAAAAGCCCTTGAATGTGAAGGGAATGTGAGATGGGAAAGGTCTCATTGACCGTGTCTGGGAATGTACCTGAGATGATACAATGCCCCCTCGTTAGTCAATGTGAAGTCTGTTTACCCTTCCATAGCAGATACTGAACATACGTCATCTGGTCTTAAGTCTGGATCTAGTCCATTATCGCGATGTATGAGGCGTTTGTGTGCCCTCAGCTACATTGAGAGACTTGGCACAGGAGAGTTTTGATAAGGGGGATAGTCGGCTGAGGTAAGTCTTACACCTATGGGAACCTCCTGCCGATGACTTAGATCAACTAAAGCAGAAATCTGGACAGTATTCAGGAATCCGGAAGCTTGAGGTCGTCAACATAGAACCAGAGGTCACTGAAATTAAGTTACGGACTTCTGCAAACGATTAATGTCTACTATCCAGCGCTCAACCCAACTCTTCCCTTTATCTACTAAGGAAATATCCTATGTTTCTTTACATCCACCACACAACGTCCTATGTCACATCCTCGGCCTTACAGATCGATCCTCTTCCTTGATGACACTTTGGAGTCCTAACCCTTTAATAGGGATGTTTATAACATATACTTTGGAGGTTGGATATAAATAAATGTGTTTTTTAGCTTTTTGTTACATGACTGGCCTGAGGACTGGAATATCAGACTTTCATGGTAATAATCGATCGCCAGCCAACAGAGGCACCAACTCACCCAGCAATACCCCAGCAACGCTCTGGATGGTGTCTCTGCTGGCTGCCTCTTACCTACCCCCCACCCCTACCAACCTCCTTACATCCAGGGCCAGGTACAAACCCCTTTAAAGGTGTTGTTTTGTCTTGTTTTATTTTATGAATTTATGAATTTTTTACTTGGGACAAGCTCAATTCACCACCGTATATGAGATATACCAAAACCAATGATGATTTAATGTTCTGCCAGTTATGTGGACACAATAATTTGATGGGAACAGAACAAGTCTCTCTGCTTAATGGGCTGGATCCAGAACTTGTTAAGTGCATGAACTTAGTTACTCCTGGGCTAAACC
>WWET01000170.1:956068-966356 GCA_011038615.1 Limnodynastes dumerilii | reverse complement strand
TTTCTGAATAAGTCTTGATGCTTTAACATCAGCAGCTCGAACCCAGGCACGTTCTTCTGGACCAAAGCCCTTCCAATCAACAAGGTATTGGAGGTGACCATAGCGCATCCGAGCGTCCAGTATTTCTTTGATATCAAACTCATTCTCCGCTAGCCTGACAACCTTGGATAGTCTCTTGATGGGAGAGTAAAATTTGTTAATGACCAGAGGTTTGAGAAGAGATATGTGGAACACTTTAGGCACACGGATGAAGGAAGGTAGGTCCACCCTGATATGCCACAGGGTTGATGACTCTGGAAATCTTGAAAGGACCGATATATCTGGGGGCAAATTTCATTGAAGGGACTCTGAGACGAAGGTTCTTAGAAGATAACCAAACCTTATCTCCTGGCTGAAGTATAGGCACTGCCCTTCTTTTTCGGTCAGCTTGGATTTTATAAAGTTTTGAGGCTTTTAGCAAGGAGTTTCTGACTTTTTTCCAAGAGTTTGAAAAGTCCTTCAAAGCAAGTTCAGAAGCTGGAACTTGTGCTGCCAGAAGTTCGGAAAATGGTGGAACTCTAGGGCAGTGATGGCTAACCTGTGACACTCCAGGTGTTGGGAAACTACGCTTCCCATCATGCTTTGTCAGGTATCTGCTATGCTTTTGCAGTTAAGGCATGCTGGAACTCGTAGTTTCACAACACCTGGAGTGCCACAGGTTAGCCATCACTGCTCTAGGGTGTAGACCAAAAACTACCTTGAACAGTGTGGAATCTAGAGATTCATGGTAGTGGTTGTTGTGGGCAAATTCTACCCAGGGTAACAGTTCCACCCAATTATCCTGCGAGGACGCGACGTACAGACGGATGAAAGTCCTGGTTGACCTTTCCGTCTGGCCGTTAGTTTGGGGATGATAGGCGGATGAGAACCTTAACTTTACTCCAAGGCTGGTACATAAGGCTCTCCAGAATCTTGCCGTGAATTGGACCCCACGGTCTGAGACAACCTCTTCAGGACATCCATGCAATCGGAAAATAGGTTGAAGAAACAGCTTGGACAAGACTGGAGCAGAGGGAAGACCCCGAAGAGGAATTAAATGGGCCATATTGGAAAATCGGTCCACCACGACCCAGATATTACGATTTTTGGTTCCAGGCCTGAACTGCAATGTAAAAGTGAAGTGAGAGAAGAATAATGACCTCCTTGCTTGACGAGGGTTAAGCCAACGAGCGGTCTGAAGATACAGCAGATTTTTGTGGTCCGTCAATACGGTGAACGGATGAGCGGCCCCTTCAAGGAGATATCGCCACTCCTCCAGAGCGAGTTTCATTGCCAGCTGTTCCTTCTCCCTGATGGCGTAGTTCCTTTCTGCTGCTTCGAATTTTCGGGAGAAAAAGGCGCAAGGATGAACCTTTCCGTCAGCAAACCTTTGAGAGAGTATGGCTCCCACTCCTTCGGAAGATGCATCAACTTCTACAATAAAAGGGAGAGTGAGGTCGGGTTGACGAAGAACAGGCGCTGATGCAAAAGTTTGCTTGAGCTGTTGGAAGGCAGAAGTACTTTCGGAGGGCCATTTGGAAGGGTTGGACCCTTTATGAGTTAATGAAGTGATGGGAGAGACGATGGTTGAATAGCCTTGGATGAATCTCCGATAAAAGTTCGCGAAGCCAATGAATCGCTGGATACCACGGACGGTGGTAGGCTGGGGCCAATCAAGAATTGCTTGCACTTTGGCAGGATCCATCCGAAGTTCAGATCCAGACAGAATGAAATCGAGGAACGGAATTTCGCTAGCTTCAAAGATACATTTCTCCAACTTCCCGTACAGGTGGTGATGACGGAGCCGTGATAATACTTCTCGCACTTGCATGCGGTGTTCTTCCAGAGTCCGGGAGAATATGAGTATATTGTCCAGGTATACGACAACAGACTGGTTCAGAAGGTCTCTAAGAATCTCGTTTACAAAACTCTGGAACACGGCTGGAGCATTACTCAATCCAAAGGGCATCACGAGGTACTCATAATGTCCGTCCCTGGTGTTAAAGGCAGTTTTCCACTCGTCATCTGATCCGAATGAGATTATAAGCCCCCCGAAGATCCAACTTAGTAAAAACTTGAGCTCCATGGATCCGGTCAAACATCTCGGAGACAAGGGGCAATGGGTAACAATTCTTGATGGTAATATTGTTAAGACCCCTATAGTCAATACAAGGGCAAAGTCCTCCATCTTTTTTTTTTACAAAAAAAAATCCAGCACCTGCAGGAAAGGTAGAGGGTCGTATGAAACCCCGCTGAAGGTTTTCAGCAATGTATTCTGACATTGCTTTGGTCTCAGGGATAGATAGAGGATAGGTTCGACCACGTGGAGGTGTTGAACCAGGGATGAGGTCAATGGGGCAGTCCCACGGTCGATGAGGCGGTAATTTGTCCGCGGACTGTGGAGAAAAGACATCGGCGAAGTCTTGGTAAGGCTTGGGAAGTACTATTTCCTCAGAGTCTCTTTGCGTGGAACGTAATGGTGACACCTTGGAAAGACAACTCTGGAAACACGTAGAACCCCAACTGATAATCTGGGATGTTTTCCAATCCACATGGGGATTGTGTAGTTGCAGCCAAGGGAAACCGAGGATAAGAGGAGAGGTAGCCTCTTTAATGACTAGGAGTTGCAGGATTTCTAAGTGAAGAGCTCCAATTTGGAGAGTGAGTGGCAAAGTCCGACATGAGATGGATCCTCCAGGGATTCGGCTGCCATCAACTGCCGTGATGTAGGTAGGAGCTGGAAGTTGTTCGGTGGGGATCTGGAGTTCCTCAACTACCTAAGCAGTGATGAAGCTTATAGCAGCTCCAGAATCCAGAAGGGCAGAATATTCAAAATGTCGGTCTTTTACTACTATGGATACAGGAATGAGACATTCTCGGGGGTTTGAGGAGCGGATGGAAACTCCTGGGTTGACCTCCTCAATATCACTCAGGAGCGAGCGTTTCCCGGACGCTTGGTGCATTGCAAACGGGTATGTCCAGGTTCTTCACAATAGAAGCAAAGGTTGTCTTTGATTCTTCATTGTCTCTCTTGAGGAGTGATATGAGATCTACCCAACTGCATGGGTTCCTCTGTTGACAATATGGGAGATTTAGGACGAGTAGACACCACTGTCTTGGAACAAGGTAGTCTCTTCCGCTCCGAGCGGCGCTCTTGCTGGCGAATATTGATCCGAACACAGGTAGAAATTAAAGAATCCAAAGTTGTAGGCGTGACGCAGGAAAGAAGTCCATCCTTTATGCGGTCGTATAGTCCTTCGTGATATATCGATATTAATGCCTCCTCGTTCCAGGACAGTTCAGATGACAGAGTGAGAAATTGGATGGTATAATCTCCAACAGATAAATCCCTCTGGCGAAGGCAGAGAATGTCTGAAGCTGCAGAAGCTGTACGTCCAGGCTCGTCAAAGATGGTCTGGAAAGTCTTCATAAAATCATCTAATGACGACAAAATTGGACTAGATTTCTCCAGCAGCGGTGAGACCCAGGCAAGAGCTTTCCCATATAGTAATGATATAATATATGCAATCTTTGCCCGTTCTGAAGGAAAACTGTCAGGTTGTAGTTCAAACTGAAGCTTGCACTGGTTCAGAAAACCCCGACAGAGCGCTGGGTCTCCAGTGAATTTAGCCGGCGTTGATAGGGGAATCCTGATAGCACTTGGAGTCGAGGAGGCTGCTGGTGCTGGGATCTGGTGTTGAGTCACCATGATTTGTTGGAACGCTCCCATCTGGTGGGTCATTTGTTGAAGACATGATGCCACTTGGGACATTGTGGCTTCTTGGATCTGCATTCTTTCGGATAGGTTGAATTCGGAAGGGGTCCCCTGCGGATTCGGTCCGGCCCGGTTCATTAGGCCAGATCTAACTGTCACGGATCTGGGAACTTCTGGGTTGCTTCCGAGTCGGAGTGGCGGAGTGAGTGCAGGATAGAAAATGAAGCTGCAGACAAGAGGTAGTGCACTGCAGCGTAACCTGAGGTAGAGGAGTGATCAGCGGAAGGGTATCAGAGATAGACTTGCTGCAGGTACTGATATTGTGAAGGACTGGACTTGTGCCCCGGACTGGACTTGTGCACCGGACTGGACTTGTGCACCGGACTGGACTTGTGCACCGGACTGGACTTGAGCACCGCACTGGATCAGCACAGGACTGGATCAGCACAGGACTGGATAGCACAGGACTAGCAGACACCACTAAACAGCACAACCAGGCTCCTAGGAAGACTAGTAGATCTGGCACCTGCTGGACTATGCTAGGGGTTTAAATACCTCGCCGTTGAAGCTGATTGGCCCGACCGCGCAATTGAATTAGGCCCATAGAGTCCATGCAGTCATAGCATCAATGCTGTGAAAAATGTATGCGGTTAGAGGGAGACTATGTTGAGAAGTGACAGTAATTTCAGCTTCCTGGTACATGTGCTTTTCAGAAACAAAATAGGAGACTTAAGAGCTTGAATGCATTTTTTGCCCTGTCAGTCAGTATGTATTTTAAGTAAAACAAAATCTGCAGTCATTTTGAGCTTAATCTTTTATTTATTTTTTGGTTTTTTTTGTGGGGCAAGTAATATATAATGCTGATTTTTATTTCCCAAAGAATGAGGTAGCTTGTGTATGCATGTCAAAAAAAAAAATCATTGCAATGGGGTTTCCATTAGGAAGGTTGGGCCTGATCCAGACCTACGCATGAGAGTGGAGCGTATTATCGCTCCAGCGTAAAAACTTTCACTCCCATGACACTCCCCTTACCTTTACCTCCGTACGCCGGCTGAACCCTACCTTAACTTTTCCCAGCGCCAGTACGAATTTTCGTAGCGATGCGCTGATCGTACAGAACTGTACAATTTAAATGGCTCCCCCCGCCTACATTCCCTAACTCCAGGGTCCGTACTAACTTCGTAATATAAACACGCCCCGTCGTCGGAAACAACGCAAAGAATACGGACGCCTGAAAAGGTCTTTGGTACGACCGGAAGTTGTCACTCAGCACATGCGCAGTGCGTTTTTTCTGCCGAATTTACACTTACGACCAGCGTATGATCGCTTGCGAGCATAGGTCTGGATCAGGCCCGTTATCCATACAAAAGTGGTAACACCAACAGGCCTCAATGTAAAGAAAAAGGGCATTTCCTGAATGATGTCATTAGTAGAGGGACAACTTCTGAAACTATGGGCCGTGTTCAGAGATCTGTTTTTTTTCGGGAAGTTCGGTGCGTATTTTTACGATCCAATGAACTGCGCATGCGTAGTAACTAAATTGATACAATCTACGTTGATTTTACGCATGGAAGTCCATCAGGCACGGACTAGTGAATCGCATGTGATAAGAACCGTACGGTGGGGCGTGTTTATAATCCGTCCGGAGAAAGATCTGTGTAATTGGGTGGGGGGAGCCATTTAAATGACCATGACATTTAAATGATCATTTGATGGCAAGGTGAGCACTTGGTTAGATACGCACTTACGGAGGCATTATACGCTCGGAAATGCACACTTAAAGATAAGGGTGGTCGAGGCACTCATAAGTCACCGACAACCCGTCCGTGTGAAGGGAGTGTCATGGGTGTTGTCTTGCAATGGCCGTGCATATATTTGCATACATTAAAGAAACGGATCCTGAATACAGCCCTATCTATCTATCTCTCTCTCTCTCCCTCTCTCTCATATCTATCCATCCATCCCTCCGTCCGTCTATATCTATCTATCTATCTATCTATCTATCTATCTATCTATCTATCTATCTATCCTATATCATAGGATCATATGGAAGGGATGTTGTTGCGACTCCGGTAGAGTCGCCAGCTGAATGGTGGCTGCATCATTGTTGAAACAGTGAGAAAATGACCAGTGGGAACGGGTACTTATTGCAGTTGTTTCCCATAGCAAGACTGTGGTGGCCTGAGACTAGGGTTAGGGCTCAGGCTGCGGTTGCTGCCTTAAGAAAGGAGAGTTAGGGCTTAAGGGAAAGGTTTGGGATAGGCTGTGGGACAGGAAGGTTTAGGGTTAGGGCTGAAGAAGTAAAAGGTTAGGCCAAGGGCTACAGAACATGGAGGGTTAGGGTTGAAGAAGTGTTACATGCCATCGGGCTAGGTGGTCCTTGCCCAGTTACCTATTGTTTTGCCTTTGCTCTCCTGTGTGTTCATTTCATCTGTGTCCACTCTCTCCACCACCGTGAGTTTGCGCGTTTTCCAATCGGGGGAGTCGCTGGTGTTTGGCAGAGTGTCCCTGTCTGTTTCATTCCCAGTCCGTCACCTCGTTTGTACAACAGGTCTTGTCCCTTCTAGTACCTCTGTTCCTGCTACCTTACTTCTCTCTTATCTCACATCTCCTCTGTTTCTCGCTGCACTTCTGTTTCTTTTCCTGGGTAATACCTCTGGGGGCAGCGACCTGCTAGGTGTCCTACAGCCCAGACTATCAGGGGCTCTAGTGAAGACCTGGCCCTAGTTAGACTCCGCGCCCTGGTTGTGTTAACCATAACAAGAAGTGGAAGGTTGTGGCTAAAGGGGAAGGATAAGGTTAGGCTACGGGAAACAGAGATTTAGGAAAAAGGGTTTACCTTGAAGTACAAATCTTCCTGGCTCCAAGAGCCTCAGAACGCCACAATTGAGAATGGAGACTGCCATTACCATTCAACTATCATACAATGGTCTTTTGGAAAAGAGTTTATTGTACCAGCAAACCATACCCCATATGAAGGTATGCACTTATTGGCTCCTAAGTATCTAAAATTTACCATTTATCATAATCCTGCAAAATTAAAGTGACTATTATACATATTTATAATATTCCTCTGAATGCATGTGAACAGTTATTACATGAAAGGGAAGCCTTTAGAAGAATATGTACCCTTATCACAATTTCATTATCACGTTCTCGGATTGGTCTGGACCGGATGCTGGATGACAGGAGGGTGCAGTAAAGATGAACCTGGGAGGTTTCAAATAATGATGGTGCATATGATAGGTGGATCCTGGAGCAAGGGGTAGGACACTTCAGGCCGGACTTGAGAGAGGACTTACGCCGCACTGGCGTGCTGGGTTGCGCCGGACTGGCGCGGACAGACTTGGACTGAGGACTTGACTTGAGGACGTGAGTAGGGACTCAGACTTGAAGCAGTAGGGACTGCAGAAGTGAATTGTGTGGAAGCAGTAGGGACTGCAAAGCTTGATTGAATTGAAGCAGATGGGACTGCAGAGGTTGATTGAGGCTCAGGCAGGTTGTAGTGAGACTCAGGCAGGTGCAGAGACTCAGGTTAATGCAGAGACTCAGACAGACTGTAGTGAGACTCAGGAAGATTGTATTGAGACTCAGGCAGGTGCAGAGACTCAGGTAGATGCAGAGACTCACGCAGGTAGAGTCTGAGGCTTCAGGCAGGATAGAGACTCAGGAACCAGGCTCCTAATGACACAAAGTTCTGGCACTGAATGATCATTGCCTGTGGTTTAAATGCCCCGCTCTTCAGCCTGATTGGCCCGTTGCGTCACGTGCTTCCCTGGCCTGCTTCTGGATTGGCCAAGGGGAGTCACGTGTAGGATCCAAGATCGCGGCACCCAGGAGAGGCGAGGATGCCGCTGGAGATCGGCTGACAGGAGCCCCGTGGACCCCAGACTGAGGACAGCGGGACCAGAGCGACACAGGAGTCAGAAGCCTCCTGGCATGGTAAGTAGCACAGCGTTTGCCGCGAATTGTGACATTCATTTTGCAGTATGATAATTCTGAATTCATTATGTAGTTTATTTTTTGCTATCCCAAAAAAATGTTTTCCCAAGAGAATATTTTCAGGGGTTTTTAAAAAAAAGCTGAACCAACCCAGTTATTTCTTTATTTTTTTAAATAAGTCTTAATCAAATCAACGGAGCAATCTTCTTACAAACACTGCTTGACTTTGCATGTAGCTATAATTTATCTGAGGCTCCATTTCCCAGACCCTTTTGGCCTCCCATTTGATTGAGCCTTTTCAGAATTTAACCTTATATGTTGGAGTGTTCTTATCATTGTGTGAAACTTACTAGTTTATATTGAAATTACAGAAGGCTACTGATCTTTAGTATTTACCAAAGCTATGGATGTTTGACTCCCACATTCCTCTTCCACATTTTTACTAGTGCAATGCATTTATTTAGAATATTTGTAATCAGGAAGAAACTCATTGAATGTCACCTCAAACATACCCAGGTATGTTTGCGATCTTGTTATGTTATAGGCAGAAGGTATTAACCATGTCAATTACAAATGTGAGAACTGAGTCACACGGTATTGAAACATTTTCAGTGACTATTTGAGGTGATTCATGTAGGCAGTTATGTACACAATGGGGTAGATCCAGAACTACGTGTGCCGTACGTTTATTAGCGGAGCGTATTTTCGTACACGTAAGTTCGCTACACTCCCCTCGGCACACCCCTTGCACGGACGTATTTTGTCAAGATACGCTTCCCAAACCCTACCTTAACTTTTTCACACGTAACCGCTGTCATACGCACACGTACGTATGGGCTGAACGAATTTACGCAGCTAAGCACGCCCATACTGTACACTTTAAATACCACCCCCCGCCTACTTCACGTATTTCAGACGTATTTTGGAGTAACGTAAATTTGGCACACCCACACGTAAGTATTTACGTGACACATACGTGAATGGCCCATACATTCACTATTACGCTACGTGATTGCACAGTGCATTTTAAACAGCGAATTTACGTCTCCGCCACGCGTAAATTCGCTTCGAACCGTTGTTCTGGATCAGGCCCAATGTATGTAAATCAGGTATGTAAGGTACTGCGCATTCAAGTACTGCTGCCGGGACACCAGCACAGTAAGTCAATAAAAAATCAACAAGGAATGGCCAGGAACTGGAGGGAAACAATTGCTGGAAAAATACAGGAAGGGGTATGGCTGGAGACATACAAGGGATGAGAAGATGACAGAGGTCTGAAAGATTATCTTTAGACATACAAGGGATCTAAAAGGATGTCTGGAGACATACAATAGATCTGAAAGGATGGCTGAAGACATACAATGGGTCTGAAAGGATTACTGGAGATATACACAGGCTGGAAGGATGGTGGGAGATATATAATGTATGCATATGGAGACATAATATTGATAAAAGATAAAGAAATTAAAAAGTGAAGAGCCTTAATTATATTTTTCTAGTTTATGGATCCATTTATTTTTGTTGTTACATCAGTGTTTTCCAACCCTGGTCCTCAAGTACCTCTAACAGCATGATTTCCAGGTCTCCTTGCTGGAGCACAGGTGTGTTTATTACTGACTGGCACATTTTTAAAGTTCCATAGGTGGTACTCATATCACTTGTTCTGTGCGGAGGCCTGGAAAACATGGACTGTTAGCAGTACTTGAGGACCAGAGTTGGGAAACACTGTGTTACATAGAAACATAGAAAGTGACGGCAGATAATAGCCACATGGCCCATCCAGTCTGCCCAGTTGTTTATTTAAAACAATTTTGACCCTATTTACCCTCAATTTAGTTTGAGATTTAGGATATCCTTATATTTATCCCAAGCATGTTTAAACTGTTATACTGTGTTAGCCTCAACCACCTCAGATGGGAGGCTATTCCACTTATCTATCACCCTTTCAGTGAAGTAATTTTTCTGCACATTTCCTCTGAATCTACCACCCTCCAGTTTATATTCATGCCCTAATGTTCTATTACACATCCTTCCTTTGAAAAATACCACCCTCCTCTAGCCAGTCACAACTTTTAATATATTTAAAAGCTGCTATCATATACCCCCTCTCCCTTCTCTGCTCCAAGCTATACATGTTTAGTTCCTCTAGCCTTTCTTGGTATTATTTGTGACAAGCCATGGACCATTTTAGTTGCTCTTCTTTGCACAGTCTCTAATGTATTTATGTCTGAACACAGTATTCTAGGTGAGATCGTACCAACAATCTATTAAGGGGCATTAATACTTCTCTCTTTCTGCTACTAATTCCTCTCCCTATGCAACCAAGCATCTGCCTTGCTTTTCTCATTGCTTTGTTACATTTCTTGGCTACCTTTAAGTCACGTGAAAATATGACTTCTAGATCCCTTTCCTCCTCAGTAGTTTCTAATGTAGTACCATTAATGATATATTGAGCTTTTAGGTTTTTGAGCATGATTTTGCATTTTTTGGCATTTAACTGCAGTTGCCACAGTCTTGACCATTCCTCCAGTCTACCTAGATCATCCCTCATTTTGTGTACCCCTCCTGGTGTGTCTACCCTGTTACATATCTTTGTGTTATCTGCAAAAAGGC
>WWET01000170.1:945408-955778 GCA_011038615.1 Limnodynastes dumerilii | reverse complement strand
TTTATAGTATAGCCCCTTCCTGTCTTCTATCTGGCGCCGGTTATAGAGTCTGTTTCAGCCCTGTGACCTGCTACTTACCTTGTGTGCCTAGAGCTTCCAGCCTAGTGAATTGATTATTGTTTGACCCACTTACCTGCCTTGTTTCCTGCCTCAATTTACCCTGTGTATCCAGCCCTGGTTCTCTCCCTTATTTGTACCTACCTTCCCAGCAGTACCTACCTTTACCTTGAGTGCATGTTAATGTTACCTCTTCTGAGCCACCACTGCGTGAGGGCGTGCGTGCAAGTCCTCATGCGTCGTCCAGTCCAGTGAACAATTTTCTGTCCCTCGTGCCGGGTTTTGTGTTGCTTGTAGTCCGTCGCAGTCCGGTTTCTTCTGGACTGGTTCTGTTCCCACTTACTCTGCTGCTCCTTTCCCGCTGTCTGGTTTACACTCCTGGGTTCGCCGTCTTTTCCACGAGCACTGGTTCAACGGGGCCAATCCAGGCTATTGGGCCGCAGCCAATTCCATCCCCACCATCAGGGGCCCTGGTGAAAACCCCCCGATAGTAGAGTCTCCGTGCTCCGGCAACCGTCTCGGCCACTACCTACCTCTCTTCAGTGGCCTCCCCAGTTCTATTTGACGTAAGCCCGATGCGCCACTACACTCCGCTACATTCTCCACGACCACTCCGGTTCTTATCCAGGTAAACCCGGAGTGTCGTAACAATTTTACCCTCAATGCCACAGGCAATATCATCTATAAATATATTAAATAGCACTGGTCCAAGTACAGAACCCTGGGGTACTCCACTGGCTACCATACTATCCCCAGAAGGGATTCCATTTACTACAACCCTCTGTTGTCTATCCTGTAACCAAGATCATATCCATGCAACTATCTTTAAATCCAATCCCAAAGTTTCCAGCTTATTTAACAGTCTGCAATGTGGCACAGTGTCAAAAGTCTTACTAAAATCTAGATAAGCTATGACTACAACTCCCCCTTTATCTAATACTTTAGTGATCCAGTCAAAAAATTAAATAAGATTGCAAATCCATGCTGCTTGGGATCCTGTAAATTACTGGATTAAAGATACTGCACAATGTGTTCCTTTAACAGTGTTTTCCATCAATTTCCCTACTACTGATGTTAAACTCACGGGTTGGTAGTTTGTCGCTTCTTCCCTACTTCCACTTGTATGCAGAGGGTCAACATTTGCTATTTTCCAGTCCTCTGGAATCATCCCAGTTATTAGTGAATAATTCAGTTAATGGTTTTGCCAGCACCCCTCTAAGCTCTTTTAGTATCCTTGGATGTATCCCATCTGGTCCCATTGATTTGTCCACTTTCAGCTTTGAAAGTTCTTTTAATATCTGCTCCACAGTGAAAGTAGTAGTAATTTCCCCCATTGTATTAATAGTCTTCCCATTTAAAAGTGGTCCCTTCCCCTCTCTTACCTTTGTGAATATTGAACAGAAATACTTTTTAAGATGATCTGCCATAGCCCTTTCACCTTCAACAAGAATCCCACTCTCTGTTTTGAGCCTTACTATAACCTTATTTTTCACCTTTCATTCATATACCTAAAAAAGCTTTTGTCCCCTTTTTGTATCATTTCGGACAGTTTTTCCTGTTTGTTCCTTTGCTGCTGTGATTACCTTTTTAACCTTCTTCTGCTTTGCAAAATACTCCTCGCTGTCATCATTATAATTCCGAAAGGCCATCTTTTTTTCTTCCACTATAGTTTCTACCTCTTTTTCTGGGGGTTTTCCTAACCTTTCTTATACAAAGGTCTGTTGCTGTTAATAATGCATTTTTTAAATGTCCTCACTGCTCCTGTATACTTTTCATGCACCTCCACTCTGCCAAAGAATTACTTACACATTTCCCCATTTCCACAAAATCCGCTTTTCTAAAGTGTAGCACCCTTGTGTTTGTGAGGTACGTGTCTCTCTCAGTCATTATACTAAATCATACTGCTTGATGATCACTGGATCCTAGGTTCTCACCTACACTTACTTCTGAGATTCTGTCAACATTTGAAAGTACCAAATCTAAGATGACCTCAAGCGAGTTGCTTGAGGGACACTTCCTGTAATGACTTTAAAATGTCCCCACTTCTAGTGGAGCTTGCTGAAGACTTATCCCAGTTTACATCAGATAGATTAAAATCTCCCATGATTATTACCTCCCCTTTTAATGCCATTTTAGCAATGTCTTGCAATAGGACATTGTCCATTTCTTCCTCTTGTCCTGGTGGCCTATATATCTTTCCAGTATGAAGAATAACCCCCTGGGTTTCTATGGTTACCCAAAGTGCCTCAGTTTTTTCTCCAATACTCCCTATTAAAGTTTAATTTACCCTTCCTTAACATACATTAATACTCCTCCTCCAATTTTTCCTACTCTATCCTTACTAAATACATTATAACCCTCTATAGCTAGGTCCCAGTCATGATTCTCATTGCACAATGATTCCCACAATATCCAGATTATCCCTTTACATTATTGCAATTAGTTCAGGGATTTTATTTCCTAAGCTCCTAGCATTTGTACACATTGCTCTGAGAGGTTGCATTATAAATCTCTTATTCTTCTGTTTATTATTATTGCTAGATATGTTTATATTGCTATGACTTGCTGTGGCTATGCTATCTGTCATTATTGACTGGGCACACTACACTTCTTGGTTGGGGGAGCAGCTATTTTTATTATTGTTGTTTTTTGTTTGCAGAAAATGTCTCTCAGAAAAAGATGCAGATGCGTCACTTAACAAATATACACTAAACACCTGCTAAAAATGGTCACAATGAATTTCTACTACATGGGTTGGTTGGTTTGGGGCGGTCCTCTGTTTAGGCCAAATTCTTTGACATGATACTTTGTGATCAATTACAAAAATGAGATTGTTTGAGAAAGTTTCCATTCATATTATGTTTCCTAAAAGAAGTATCTTGCTTGACTGTAGTCTTGAAGAGTATTAGCTCAGTAGTACCGGTTGTGCAGTGTGGGGGAATATGTTAGTGTTCTATAAATAAAGCATTATTTTTATAATAATATAACAATGGTTTTGTTTTTTTAATAAACAGCAAATGTTTATGTCATTGTTCTATAGGAATAATGGTGCATGTTTAAAATCAATTTTTACTTTTGTGAGCCACAAAAAAGAGAAACACCATGAAAATGTCTTCATACAATTATTATGCTGGCTGTCCCTGTAGTTTCAGCGGGCGAGAGATTAGTGGCCACAGGCGAGATCCCTTATGCATAATCTGTGGGTGGTTTATCCCACGCACACAGGGTAAGATCCCCTCTTGGCCATCAATCTCTTGCCCGCTGAAAATACAAGGAAAGCCAGATTCCACTTCTCTCCTATTTGTTTCAGCAGACAAGCAGGAAAGAAGGCCATGGGGTGACCTCACTGAGGCTTTTTCCTTCACTGCACTCGTCGCCAGGTCCCAAATTCTAGTTTCCATGGTGGCCTACCGACCGGTATCTTTGGGTTGTTGGAGTTATTGGTCCTAATCTTCGGTTGAATAAGTAACGTTTCTTATTTCACGTGGGCTAGATACAGACTTAAGTAAGTGCTCGAAATTAGTTACTTTTGGGCTAAACCATGTTGATTTCAGGGGGTGTCAAGGTAATTGTATTCTTTGCATGCAGGGATATATCTTTGAATTGCTTACTTCACACAGATACTGACCAGCTTTACTATCACACTGTTATTTAGACTTGGGATAGGAAACATCACCTCTCAACTCTAATACTGTGTGCAACAGATGAAATATGGCTCCCCTGCAATCAACATGGTTTAGCCGAGGAGTAACTAAGTTCAAGCACTTAACTAGGTCTGGATCAGGTCCATTGTCAGTATAGTAGGTGAAAACAAGTTGGACATATCACAGAGTTAGTTGCCTTTTAAGAAGAGAATCTCATTGCTTATTGACTCATTGATATGGTAATTCAAGATTCTATCACTTGCAAACTTGTGTCAATTGGCCTGTGTAGATGAATGCTTTATGTGTTTATTTATTCCTTGATAGCTTCCTGCAGCTAAACTAACAATTGAGATTAATTGTTTATGTGGCTGTGCTTCAAAATACAGCTTCTGAACATTACCCGCAGGTTATTTTATCTAGTAATACAATCATTGTTGAATTCTTAAATTACAGATAGTTTGTCATATATTTAATCATAACTGAAATTGGAAGTCTTCAGCTGTGCAATAGTTCATATCCATGACAATGCTTGTGTTGATAAGACCAATGTTTATACATACATTGATGTAGACTAGGCAAGTTTGCGTTAAATAATCAATAGGTTGCTGTTTACCTGGTTAATGAAATCATACATGAAATATAGAGTGCTTGGTATTCACTTTAAACACTGGTTGCTATAAAGCTGAGTAAACGTCTATTGGATTAAAATATATTTGTCAGATCTGTTTTGTATCAGTGTTGTGTCTGTGAACTTTATCATAAGAATTCATTTTTTTTTTTTTGCACTTTTTTATTTTTTTATTTGTAGTTTTATTTTTCTGCAAACATTTTCTTAAAATGATTATTTTATTGTATTGGTATATAATTCTTCAATGTGAAAGTCTCATACTCTTATGAGACATTGTATTGTAAAATGTATTGATGTCTCAAATCAATTAATCAAATCAATAATTCTGAAGAGACCACAAACCATGTGAGTTTACTTTCATACTTTATTAATACATTTTAAAAACAATTTCTTTACTATAGTTCTTCTCCTCCTCTTGATGAATAAAATGGAGATGCTTCCATCTCTGTGAGTTGCTTTGTAAAGATTAGCGACTATTGTAATGTATCTTTGATTGGGCCACTAGTTTGCAATGTTTAATTTTAGTGTACTTCATCTTAATTGGAAGTAGAAGCACCTGACGTTAGTTGGGTACACACTTAAACAATCCTCTTTAGATAAAACTCCCAGCCAGAATGTTTACACAATCCTACAGCACACTTAAGCTGGCCATACACTGTGTCGATTATCGATCCCAGCAGGGGGTGTCCCTATAAACAGGAAGATTTCCCGCCAGAGAAATGTCCTGTTGTCGTCACCATACACCTCCTCCTTTGCTGGGAATGATAATCCTAGCAGAAGAGGGAGGCACTTAAAGAATAGGGAAACCATTCAGTAAGATGACTGGCTCCCTTAAATCAGTGCTCCTTAACCAGTGTGCCGTGGCACACCAGTGTGCCATAGAGGAATTGCACCTTGGTTCACTTGGAAATGTTCTAACAGGAGAAAAAGCACTGGAAGACCTTGCCTTAAGGAAACAAGGGGATACTAGGGAGGTTGGAGACACATGAATGGGGACTACTGGAGAGGCTGCAGACTTATGATGGGGGCTACTGGGCAGGCTGCAGACACATGATGGGGCCTATCGTAGTTAAATTAGTTATAAGATGCTGGGTGCTGGGCATGATGGGTGCTGGACATGATGGGGGCTGATGGGTGCAGGAAATGATGGTGGCTGATGGGGTACAGGACATGATGGTTCAGAATATTTTTTCCTGTTTTCCTCCTCTAAAAACTAGGTGCGTCTTATGGTCAGGTGCGTCTTATGGTCCTAAAAATACGGTATGTAACATACCCAAGATCAACACCTTTCAGGAGAGTGATGTAACAGATTAATAGTAGAAGAGTGAATTCAGCTGGGTGTGGTTCACTGGTTTGAGTAATCGGTCTTTTGACAAATTACTTTGTCAATGAAGGGCCCCACTTTTTGGCATTGGGCCAATAGAAAATATGATTCCTGTGCCTCCATAGTTTTAGAGGATTCCAGCTGCGAACGGTAAGTTTATTTATCCCTAAACTTCCCCTAAGCCGAACCCTCCCTGCAACACAGCCTAACCATAACCTTAACCCTCTCTCTCCGCAACTTAACCATAACCCTCTCTCTCCACATCCTAACCATAACTTTAACCCTTCCTCTACGCATCCTAACCATAACCTTAACCCTCCCTCTCCGCACCCTAACCATAACCCTCTCTCTCCGCAACTTAACCATAACCCTCTCTCTCTACAACCTAACCATAACCCTAACCCTCTCTCTTCGCATCCTAAACATAACCCTCTCTCTGCATCCTAACCATAACCTTAACCCTCCCTCTCTGCACCCAAACCATAACTGTAACAATTCCACTCCGCAGCCTAACCATAACCTTAACCTTCTCTAACCATTCTTGTCAGTGGCATAGGGAGGGCGGGGCAGACGGAGCGCGAGCTACAGGCGCCGAAAAGGACAAGTGGCGCCGCAGGAGTCTGGCAGCTGTTAAATCTCTACCAGTCTGCCGCCTCAGGTGTAATGATTAGCAATCAGTCGGTCTGGAGCTGGCAGACTGTCAGAGATTTACCAGCTGCCGGCACGAGGGATTGGCAGTAGGCATGAGGCCCCTCATCAGCACAGCACGTCATTTTTTTTTTAAAGTGAGCAGATCTGTAGCTGCTGTGTCCCATTCATTGACTCAGTTCAGGTCCTGTGCTGCAGAGGCCTCTCTCAGTAACACACTTTCCCTGAGAGGCCTCCGCAGCACAGGATCAGAATTTGCCCAATAAGGGAGACAAAGCTGCTAAAGAACAATCGGCTCCTGCAGACTGCAGTCAGGAGAGAGGAAAGGAGAGATCGTCTTACAGTTGCCAAGGGGCGGTCCCAGATGTTGCTACAGAGCAACAGGCAGCCAATTGCAAGGCTGCCTTTGGCTGAGTGGGGTAGAGGCAGCCTCCTGGCAATTGTAAGAGGATCCCTCCTCTCCTGTCTCTGCAGGGCTGCTGACTGCAGGATTGTGAACAGGTACAAGTGTGTGTGTGTGCTCTGTGTGTACCTGGAGTGCAGTGTTTTTGTGTGTATGGATCTGGGTTGCACTGTGTGTGTGTGTATATATATATATGAATATATGGAGTGTACTGTGCATGTGAGTGTATGTGTTTATGCAGTGCTTTGTGTATGTGTGTGTATATATCTGGGTTGCACTGTATGTGTATGCACGGAGTGTACTGTGCATGTGGGTGTATGTGTGTATGGAGTGCTTTGTGTGTATGTATGGGGTGTACTGTGTTTATGTGTATGTGTGTCTTTGGAGTGCATCATGTGTGTATGTATATGGGATGCACTATGTGTATTTATCTGGAGTACAGTCTGTGTGTGTATGTATATGCAGAGCCGCTTGGGAAGAGGGAAAATACCCATCATGGGCCTGCACTGTTGCAGATTTTCTTTTTAAATTCAATTTATGCTTTTTTATTTTATTAATTTAGAAACACTGGCTGTCTTTATGCAAATAGTAGCGGAAGCTGGCACTATACTGCAGGGGTTGTGGCGTGCAATAGCAGGATTGTCACATCTGTGATCCACCTATGAGCAGCTATACTATGCTGTTCATAGGCAGATCAGAAATGTCAATCAGTGACAATTAGAGAGCTAGAGTTGGGCATGGGGGAGATTAGAGGGAATGCAGAGAGAGGGTGTTGGGATAGAGAAGGGATACAGGGATAGGAGAATCAAGAGAATATGAATGTATTTTGTGGGTAGATAGTTATGTGTATTTTGTGACAATAGTTATGTGTATTTGTGTGTGTGTGTGAGACAATAGTTATGTGTATTTGTGTGTATGTAACAATAGTTATGTGTATTTGTGTGTGTGAGTTATGTGTAGTTGTGTGTGTGTGTCAGTCACTGTCTGTGCTTCTCTTCTGTATTGTATAATGCAGGGGATTTGCACTGTCCCAGGATTGCAGAACAGATGTGACAGGAGAAGGAAATTAGTCCATCAAAATCCAGTGTAAGGTAGGTTTGTAGTTTAATTTAATTCATGTATTTTGCGTCAGACTGTGTGTGTATATGTATATGGTGTGCACTGTGTGTGTGTGTGTATATGTATATGGAGTGCATTGAGTGTATATGTATATGGGGTGTGTGTGTGTGTGTGTGTGTGTGTGTGTGTGTGTATATGTATATGGAGTGCACTGAGTGTATATATGTATATGGCATAAGGCAACATTGGGGAGATGAAGGGGGTTAGCAACACAGGGGGAGATGATGAGGGGAGGAAAAGATGATGAAGGGGAAAATGAAATAATAAAGAGAATTGTGAGGGGGAGGGTTTGAGAATGGGGAGATGATAAATTGAGATGGGGGGCCGTATGCAGAGCTCCGCCGCATTGCAATTGCGGCCGGAGTTTTCAGAAAAGTGCTACTGTGCATGCGCAGTAATTTTGTAACGTAATCTACGTTACTTCTTGCAACGTAGATTGCGTATATGCAGTTTTAGGAGGGGGGAAATGATGAAGTGAACAGAGAAATGATAAAGAGAATGGAAACGGGAGGTGATGATGAGAATAGAAAGATGATGAATGAGGGAAAATGATGAAGAGAATGGGGAGCCAGAGCTGATGAAGAGGAGGGGAAGGGATTATGAAAATGGAGAGATGATGAATTGAGAGAGGGAGATTATGAAGTGACTGGAGAGGAGGAGCTGAAGAAGAGGCAAGGCGGAGATGATGGAGAGGAGAGGGGAGATGATGAAGGGGATAGAGAAATGATAAAGGGGGAAATGACAAAGGGGAGAGGGAGATAATGAAAATGAGAGGAGATATGATGAAGGGAGGGGAAGATGAAGGGGAAAGAGAATGTGAAAAAGGGTGATGAGGAGAATGGTAAGATGATGAATGGCCACATCCCCTATACAGCACAGAGGAGGGGGCGCCGCAAGATAGCATTACTCCAGGCACCATGACAGCTAGCTACACCTCTGATCCTGTTTTTTCAGGCTAATCTTAACCCTTCCTGCCCCACAGCCTAACCCTAATGGGTACCTTGTTTAGATAAGACCATTCGACGTGGTACTCGTTCCGGAATGTAAATTTCTCTATAAATATGCAGTAGACATAAAACTTTCAGCTGCTTCATTGGCTAAAACAGGCCATTTGTACCAGTAACCGCATCCCATTTAAACTTATGATATGTGGACGTCTGCTGCTAGCAATCCCACATGCCCACACAACATTCCACGACGTCCATTGTAATGCTTGGTACCAGCAAGTTTCAGTAACAATCCAATATTAATACTGTTTTAGCAAACGACTATATACCCAATGTTCTATACTGGTTCATTCTAAATTTCTTTGCATTATGCAGTTCGGCTACTATCTTGTAAAAGACATCGGGACATTGTTGATTACAAAAATAGTTTAAAAAAATCAAATCAAGTGATCTTATGCTGTTTCAGACGAGTGCAGGATGATCAGACAGTACACACTAGGAAGATATCTTCTAAAACGGTTGTTTGATTGTTTGATCTGCAGGATTATTGGCAGAGTAGACCCCGGTGTGTATCCTGCTTAAGGCTTTCCATAAGTGGGCAGGAAATGTACAGGGAGGAGGGCATGTAGAATAGTTTCTGCCCTTACACACTATCCATTGTCCCTACTTTTCCAGGAGACAGCACAGAAATCTTAAGTTAGGGTCCTGCTATTGTAACTCTCGCGTGCAATGGTAGTTGCTTACTCTGGCGTGTAAGGAACTTTGAACACGGCAGGATCAGGTTGTGGGTGTTTCATCGTGTATGGATGTTGCAGGGGCAGATGTGCATGATCCACTCTTGTCAGCAAAGCACTGGTTAATATGGTGACATGGTAATGTGGTAAATGTCTTCTGTTCCGTGTCCTCAATATTTACATTCTCTGAAACCAGTGATGGGAAACAGTGCAGCCCTGGTACCAAATCCAGCAATTCCCAGTTCCTTTCTATGTTGCAGCGTGATGCGTGTCATAGATTGTACCACCGTGTAAGATAACTGCTGGTTTGTGACGACTTAGGTGTCTCTTCCTTTCCAACCAGTATTAAAAGTAAAAAATAGTCCTAGAACCTTCAGATTAGTCTCATTCTCAATAGTTATCCTACAATGGATCACATCTACTGCATTCTTCCCTTTCATAACAGTATGAGCAAACATAACTACAGACAGGGCGCATGGGAACATGGGTGAGGCTTCATCAAAGAATGGCAATGATTAGGTACACTAGTTTGTGCGTAAGATTTAATTTCAAGGCTTCTTCACTTCACTGTATTCATTGTAGTGTTCCATCCTTAATTAAAAATCAGAGGCAATTGTTCTCGACAGAAGGCATAACCATCTTTTCTGCCTGAGGGGAAGGGAAGTGATAATAAAGCAGATTATACAGATTATATTCGTATAATGGACATATTTGTCCACTATGTTAGACAGTTATTTCAAGCTCCCAAACATAATTAAGAAAAATAAATGTACTTCGATTCAAACTTCAATTATGACTAACTGATTTAGAATCTTTCATCTCATTGCATGAAGGCACAGGATATTTACAAAGACACAAATATATAT
>WWET01000170.1:931847-945351 GCA_011038615.1 Limnodynastes dumerilii | reverse complement strand
GATCTTGTGAACCCCACGATCCCTCAATATCCTTTAATTCAGAGAAAGTAAAGTTATGTCTCCCCCACCTACCTTCCGTAACTGCAGCATAGTCCCCGCCCCTTCCTCTGTAACTACACTGCAGTTACGGAAGCATGATCCACTACTATGATTTTCAACACTTACGCCGGGCAACAGCAGCCGAAAATGCCGATCATACGCATACGGCCGCCGTAACTACGTCGGCGGCCGTAGCTCTGGATCTGGCACTTAATTACAAGCTCCTTCTTAAGTCTGGATCCATCCCATTGTTAGTATGGGGATTGCCTATTTGTGTAGAAGATAAAGCAGCTATTGCAAAGAGTAGTAAAGACAGGGATCAGCTGAATCGCGGCATCGATTGATCCTGGTCTGTGCTACTGCCTGCAATAGCCGCTGCTGCATATCTATGTACTATGCTGTTCTGACAGCTTTAAAGTATACCTTCACAGCTGTCAGCAGCTTTGTACTTAAGATATACAGCTCCAACATACAGAGCACAGTCGTTGTCGCGCCCACCCCCTTCTGCTAGGATTATCGGTCCCAGCAGAGGAGGTGTATGGTGCAGATAACAGGAAATTTCCCTAGTGGGAAATCGTCCCGTTTATCAGGCCAACCCCTGCTGGGACCGATAATCGTCCTAGTGTATGGCCAGTTTAAGAGGGTGTTTTGGTTCCCTGTTTAAATGAAGATAGGAATGTGTAAATCCAGATACAGACCCTTTTAACAGCAAAGCATCTATCACTATCAGAAGAGCGATATGTATAATAAAAGTAAAGTTTAATAGAGAATAAAGAAAACAAAGTCCATATAATACAATGCGATGCAAATGAAATAGTATGTGGTTAGCAAAATGATATGTTTGGATAAAACGGATAATAGAGGTGCTGGGTATAGAAGGTACCAACAAAGGGGTTATGTACACTATGGGTTACTAACCAATATGTTAAGTATTGTATGGGGGGAAGAGAGACCAGTCAGGAGGGGGTAAATAAAAATAAAATAAAAAACAATAGCCTTCGGTTAATATAGCTCAGCGTTTCCCAACCTCCGTCCTCAGGGAACCCTAACAGTGCATGTTTTCCAGGTGTCACTGCTGGAGCACAGGTGTGTTCATTACTAACTGACACATTTTAAATGCTCCACAGGTGCTGCTCATTATATCACTTTAAGGAAACCTAGAACGTATGGACTGTTAGAGGTCCCTGAGGACCGAGGTTGGGAAACACTGAATAGCTTATACATTTGTCAAATGTCCAGTATAGTGGGGTCAGGATTGGGGAGACAAGTTCATATGCAGCACAATGTGTCACAGTCCGCTGATGAGAGGACTGTGTGAATGCTGATAAGCAGAGGGAGGTCTTAAATTATTTCAATTAAAGACATGGCCAGTGTTTGGTTTAATCTTTGTTTAGTTCTATTTTATTGGGTTAGTGTATTACAGTGCTGTCTTTCATTGTGTTTTCTTTTGCTAGCATTGGGGGTAGTTCTGCACTTACTGAAGTGTTTCTTTTCTTCATAGATACAAACAAAGACACCCCAGCACTTTTGCATTAACCGGTAACCAACTATGACATTCTATCTTTAAAATAAAACCCCTTTCACATCACCACCAAATACCAGACTTTTTGGCAAAAACCCGGATATTTGGTGATGATGTGACCCAGATCTCACATGGGACTGGTGGCAACCCAGGCCCTTCACAAAGATACCTGATTGGACAGCTTTCTTTACCATTGCTATGGTACAGGTGCAGCGTGTTCAAGTCGGACCTACAGTCAGCTGTGTCACAAATCTGGATGACTGAGGTCTCTCTCATATATATATATATATATATTCACCCACACACGTATTATACATACACACCATTGTTTTGTTGATTCCTGCATTATTCATATACTTTCTTTTAGCAAAGATATTCACAAATACGAAATAAAAAAAAAAAAACTGTCAGCAAAATCATCTTCCATTTAGATGTGGATTGTAATTTGGATAATAGTGGCTGGTTTATATTTTAATGATTATAAAATTTCATATCAATGGTTATTAACCTGTAATGCCGCCAATAATTAGTGCAAATACAAACCATGCTAACAATGCAAAACACTGAACAATAGCATTTGAATAAACTGTAATATGGAAATCTAAAGAGTAAATGTTTTCATATGAACTTTGTTATACATACATTTTTGGTTTATTAAAGCAACACGATAAGTGTGTTTCACAGTGATGAAAATGGATTAAAAATATATTGTGTGTAAGGTTACAAATGAAATAGGAGTAAAGAGAAATCCAGTAGAGGAACACAGGGTAATGTTTATTTAGACCTCCTCAAAGGTTGAGGAGACACAAAACAGAGATTGTGTATTTGTATGGTCATTTAAATAGCTTAACACATTTAGACATGCTCATTTGAATAAATTAACATTGTTTGATTCATTACAATGAGCAAGCCTCTCACATTTTTTGTATAGAAATTTTTAATAACAAGTGTAAAATTTCAATGTTCTTAAAAAAAAAAAAAAAAAAGGCTCTTGCATTAGCACAAGTTTATCTTCATTTGGGAATTCTAGTTCCCTGCAAAAGTACACAAATTCAAGTCCCACAGAATAAGTGCTTTTCTTGCAATTCCACAACCCACCACTAAGTGGTGCTGTGTCATTAAAAAGGACTAGTCTTCCTAGTGGGTATCTTATAGGAAGCATTATATTCCCTCTATACACACTTAACATACTAGAAACAGTGATATGTTTAATAAAAGCTTTATAATAGAAATCGTTAACCTGCTCAATTCTTTAGCAGACAAAACCTTACAAAGTCCAAAAAAGTATGGCAGTGCTTTAAAAAAAAAAAATGCAGCCATAGGTGCATAGATGTTGACTTATTTTGGAATGTTGGAACTATTTTTGATAAATTTGGAAAAATCCAAATGAAAAGCTGATCCATATGGACCGGAATTAATTGGACAGGGTGGGAAATGTAATCATATTTTAGAGCTAGGTACTTATGTTAAAACTGATTTGATTTTAAAGGCCACTAGCCACTTTTCATAACTTTAAATCACTGGAAACGTCCTTCTTTGACTTTGATTAAATACAGCATTTTATTTCACCATCTTATTTGCCGTGTATCTAAATAATCAGACCTAGTAGTTTCTTTGTCTCAGGGTATGACTGAGTCATCCTGTGAAGCTTGGGGGATGAACATTTGATCTACAGAGTCTTTGTGTCATATCTCAGGAAAGAAAAAGCTGCCTCGTAATATGAGATATAACATTTGGGCACAAGTAAAGAAATGCAAGAAAACTGCAACAAAGCCTTTAAAAGATCTTCATTCACAGTATTCTATACAAAATATCACGTGCATCACCAATATACACTATAGACAACTTTTGGCAATCAAGGTATTGTTAAACTACAAACCCTATCAAACTTTTCAAAGCATGATGGGACTTTTAGTTTTTTCAACACTAGTTACCAATCGGCGGAAAAGAAATGTAGAAATGTTGCCCATAGCAACTAATCAGATTCTAGCTGACATTCTCTAATATGTAATAGGAAAGTGAGAGCTAGAATCTGATTGGTTGCTATGGGCAACATATACACTTTTGCTTTTCCACAGGTTAGTAAATCTAACCCCTGGAGTGCCACAGGTTGCCATGTCTGTATTAGGCCAAAACAAAAAATCCAATTAATTTAGTAAGCCATCAATGGCAATTTTGTCTGCAGCTAACCTCTGGAAAGACATTTGTATTTATTTTCAACTCCTACTATCACTGATTAATAAAAAAAATTAAAGTGATATTACACTGGCCTCAGAAAGCCAAACCGTTTTATCTACACTGCCACAGAGGCACTATAGCCTTATACAGGCTTGATTGTTAATGACAGGTATATAAAGATAACTCCAGCTAAAGATGTAGGGTTCCAATACTGGCTGTAACTAAATAAATATATACCTTGAAAAGTATAACATTAGAAAGTATCCAATTGTTGTTAATGATGTTGATTAGACCAATTCGAGCAACGGTCTCTTAATTTTAGGGCACCTGGTTTTAGATCTCTCTTCTTAGGATCATTTGTCTAGAAAAATAACCATAGCTTATGAAACAGGGCATTGAACAAATAGGCCAAGATTTACTGAGCTACGGAAAAGGAAAACCAGAGATGTTGCCAATAAGATTGTAGCTAACATTCTTGAGTATGCAAAAGGTGAGCTAAAAGCTGATTGGTTGCTATGGGCAACATCTCCACTTTTCCCATTTCCACAGCTTAGTAAATCTGGCCCTTAGAGTGGTTTGGGGGCATTATTGATAGGGATTCACTAATGTCCTGTCATTTTCTAAACATCTTCAAAACCTTGTAGAAGCACACTATCACTTGTTGTATCACACAGGCCAATGTTAAGAGTGGGATTTAGGGTGTAGATGGGCCTACTGCGATCTAAGCTTATTCCTGTTATCATGTATGCCATAGACTGAACAAAGTACTTTGCATAGATCGGAAATTTAAAGCCAGGACAGAAAGGACAGACATTTTATAGAACACAGATGAACCATTCTCATTAACTTTGATAATACAGATGGAAAAAAAAACAATATTAACATTTTATATAAAATTATGTTATACCTGTACAACATTTTAAAATAGAAATTTGTTTATACAACTTTATATATATAAAAAAACCACAAACAAAAAACCCACAAAAAAGGTACAAATACAATTTAGTTTCTATCTGCAAATTGTGGTCTTTGGCCAACATGTGTTTTGTTTTCTTTTCTTTTTTAAGGGTTATAAAATCAAGAATGTGTTTTAGGCTATTAAACATACCACTGTTATTAGTTCATTATCCTCTTGAGAGTTTGGGAAGATAAAACACAGTTTACAATGCTCCGATGGCTCCCCAGTGTGAATAAAACATAGCATTGCTGACATTGTGTGATCACTTTCTCACTACATTAAAATAAGTGACTGTTGTCCCACATAAGGACGAGTAGTTTCTAAAGCCTTGAGCTGTGCTCTATAACATTAAATTTAAAAAAAAATGTGTTCTGATTTATCATGGTCAGTTTATTTATACAATATAGATAAACAAATGTGAAACCAGTTTTCCAGTAGTATAAAAGTTCAGCTTCGTTTACCACTTCTCTATAATATGGCTCATGTAGTCTTCTGTAGGCCAGCGAACTTGGTCTTCTGCCTCCTTGGCAAAAGCCTCATTGGACCGCTGAAGCAGCCTCTCCTCTCGATTCTTTTTGCGTTGCTCCATTCGCTCTACTTGCCTCTTAAACTGATAGCGCTGTTGAAAGAGATCCTTTGCATAGTCGTATAACTGCATGTCCAAGTCATTGAGCTCCTCAATCCTTTGTATGGTGCCATTGTCCAAGTCAACACCACCAGCCCGAGTGTTGTTGTATTGCATGAAAGGTCTGATGAACTTCAGATTAAAAGTCCTCTCGAAGAGGTATTGAGTCTTTCGCTGGAATTCAGTGAGGCCAAAAAAAGCCATGTCCTTTAAGTTTTTTTTGGCGCTATCTAGGAGAAGTTGCGCCCGTTTGTTCTCAGTAATAAAGGACATGTTGTAGCATCCAACAAGACTTAGGTCTGCCAACATCCTGACCTGGCGATTATTGGCCAGGTTGTAGGGACATTCCATAAACTCCTGTAACGTACATCCTGACCAGTCTGTGCCTTCATAGCAAGATGGCAGCTCTTCTGGTGTTGGCGTCCTCCCATCACACATATGAAGTGACGTCTTCCAGGTGGCTCCTCGTTGCACATGTCTCCACTCACTGAGGTAGCGGGAGACGGGATCTCGCAAGAGTGTAATGTAATAAAATTTCCTAAAATAGAAAAAAAGTCATGTTAGTTTATGGCACAAAGAAAGTGCTAACAAATTATTACTTGCTTATTGGCCACCATAAATCGCTGCAGTGATTCCAATAATTAATAATGTACCAGAACGTCTATATTTTTCAGTTTTATGTCCTATGAGGTCTGTGGTGTTGAGATCTGCACTAAAACCATCCAACTTCCATTCCAAACCATATAAAGGCACTCCAAGGATCTCCTGCATGAACGTGCATCCCTCACATTACATGGCCTTGGGCAATTGTCTCTTTTCCTGGCACTTATTCTCTGACTTTATTTTGCTTCATCTCCTAGTTTCTAACGCTTGTGAATAGCTGTGATTAAGTCAGCCATGATACATTGCTGCCTTTGAAGTGGGATTGTGAAGAGGCGCATTTTACACTGGATTTTGCAGAACTAATACAGTTACACAATATTATAACATCATTGCGTTTTGGAATATTGTGCATCTGCTTGTGGATGAAGAATCCTTAAAGGTGTGCAGGATAGAGGTGAATGAAGTTACCAGCCTCAAGCAGAAGGCATTTGAGGAGGGGGTGTTGGTATATTTGAAGCGGGGACTAGCTCAGTAGCCACTAATTCTATGGACTATATGCTACACTCCTGCACTCTAGATCACAGGGGAGTTCAAACATTTTCTAGCATTTGTGTTAATACAAACATCCTATGGCAAAGAAATGTTATGCTGGTGCTATATACTGCAGGTATGGTAGTCCTGATGCTATGCAAAGACTGAATGCAGATTTATTAATCAGTCCTTACATCCAAATTTCAAAGTAAACATTATCTGCCTTATAATGGAATGATGGGGATTAAAAAAAAAAAAAGGGAGGAGGGGGTTAAAATGTGCCGTTTACCTACAACGCTCTCATATTTCGTAACCAAGAGTCAAAGCTCAGACAACATTCCACCTACTTGATCATTTTGACCACACCTGATAAAACACCTACAGCTATAACGTGTGACTTCACCATCCTTGGGTACACAAATACGGAAATCCAGAAAAATCACAAGATATACACTCAGGGTGAACAGTCATGTTGTAAATGGGAAAATTGTTATTTTCATTGGGAAATATCCAGGTTACATATAAAGCAATCAGGGCCAGATTCAGGGATCCAGGTATTCTAGGTATAACATTAAGGCCACACACACACACACACTTCTACCCAAACATTACTTTTTCCTCCCCTTCCTAGCACCGGTCTCTATTGGTAAACCTCTGTAACTGCCAACTGGCAGAGAGGCCTCCTCCCCCCTGTGCCCCATGTCACCCAGCCTCAGCATGTCACACACCAGTCTGTGCCTAAGGACAGATCCACAAGTCTCAACATTTCACACACTTGTACAATATTCAAGGTGTGTGATTTTGCAGGCAAGTCCTGACTATAGACGTCCCGGCTCTGGTGTACACAGAAACATAAGAATGTTTTAATGTTTTATGGTTAACGCTAAACAATTCTGCCTTCTATAAAGCATTGGGCATGTCACACTTCAGATGCGTGAAGTGTTAGGTGGGTTATAGGGTACATCACTATGTAAATATTGAACTGGATAGGTCGAGTAAACACAAAAGTACAACTCGTACACACTTTTTTTTTTAAGCAGCTCATACTTCGTTTTTTCTAGTATTAGAAATCAGAATGTTTTTCCTCAATCACAGTTAAAATGTATTTACATAATTCTTTGCTGATGAGGTCATTCACAAAAATAAGATGAGCCACCCACAATGTGCCTAAACATGTCGTTATGATTAATTTAAATTCTTTATTCTGCTTCTGGTTATTTTGTGGTTTTTGAAACAAAGTTACATTTTCTGCCTTTACAACCAATTGTCATTTTTTTTAAATCTGCAGTATACAGATCAGTGAAGATCACAATCTTTTCACTGTAAACACTCAAGAAGATTATCAATTTTCATTCGTTTAATAAGCTGGAGACACTATTATTATAGTTCATAAATATAACAACTGGTCAGGAGAAGACAGTAAGAGTGTATATGGGGAATGACATGGTTGATTGCATGTGTGGCAAAAAAAATTAAGCACTTGCCTATTCTCAAGCCTGAATCAATACCTAATCACATAACCAAGAATCATTTAGACCCAACCAAGTATTGACCTAAAGTAATTGTATTTCTTTCCCTTTTAATAATCAAAGCCAAGATGAAGCCATATTTTAAAGTAAGCTTTCACTATTTCCATATCAGTAGGATGCCAGATTCTATTGGGTACTATTAACGCACACTTGGTTTGATCATCAAAAAAACCATCTGCAGTGATGCACGAAGGACAAATCACAAATATAAAACCGTATGATGTGCTAAGAAAATTGAACAACATCCAGAGTCAAAATCCACAGTCCTGTGGACCTGCGCTACCTACCATAGAAAACATCAAAGGTTATGTAACTTCAACCAGAAAACTAGTCATTTATTGATTACAAATTTTATAGAAGGGGAGTCCGGAAAATCCTATTGTCTGCCAAAACAAACGCAACCATTCCTTTAAGTTCATGGTTAGCAAAATTTCAAGATAAATGCTTTGTACCTATGGCTTTTTGACCACCTAGACCAGGCCTGGCCAACCTGTGGCTCTCAGGTGTTTTGAAACTACAAGTCCCAGCAATGCTTTGATTGCATAGGCATAGCTGATACATGACAAAGCATTCTGGAGGGCCACAGGTTGTCCAATGCCTACCCTAGAACAAAGTGTAGTTATTAGTCTTAACAACCACTACCTCTGTCAAAGCTCACATCTAGAGTACCACCGCACAGAACACATACCAACCACAGCGGTAGGGAGGGAAATGATTGGAGGTTGTTTTGCTGTCATGTGACCTAGACACCTTACAATTACTGTGTCACACAAAATAAGACGTGCTAATGACATCCAGAACTACATTGAGAGTCATAAATGAATTCCATTATCACTGTGCTATCACTGTGCTAAAGATATGTTTAGTCCAAAATTCCTCACATATGATGCAAGATCTGCAGATCTACAACTGTCTGGAATGAGATAAATAACATTTTAAAATAAGTTTGTAAACTGTACAGATGTTTATGCAATTCACAAAACATGCAGATTCCATAGGACACAAACATTTTAAAGCTTGCCACACAGTAAAACCCATGAAGTGGTCCATATGGCTTTCCCAGAATTTCAGCAACATTTGGGACTAGTCCTAGTGAACACCTGCTTACTTTAACCAAATAAAACCAACACACTGCTCATACCAGAGAGCAGCTGCATGGTGACCGGGGAGCATTTCTAGGTCATGGTAATGACATAGCAATTCTGCAGACATTTTGAACTTGGCACACAGCCATTTAAACTTCACACCAGCCATTGTTCTTTAACAGAGGCAGAGTGGTCAATATTGGTCAGCTTTCCTTGGCTGCAGGGGCATAACTACAGGGGGGTGCAAGGTGTGCGGCTGCTACGGGGCCTGCAGGAGAGAGGGGCCCATGGCAGCCAGAGGCTTACCGCTTAAAACAGTGCACGACACTCCATGTATGAGATCACAGTCACCCATCAAGAATAATTCCATTCAACTCTGCCGAGTGCTGCAATCAGGCCATCTGCCGACTCTCATAACCTACATTTAGGGTTGTTTTTGTTCTAAGCAGGAACATCTAAGCAACTTCCAGGATTATTAGTGACTCTCTGTCCAACTGAGACCATCACAGCAGGTGCTAATTATCATGTTTAGCTCACCAGACCCCACAGTCTGAAAGAACAAATGGTAGAGGGAAACATTGAGCCCCCACATGTACAGTATCTTTAGCTCTGTCCTGCTTTCCTCTGGAATTTTTCCTGGCTGGTAATAAACAAAGTACAGGGTAGAGGTCAGTTTTCTAAAGTTAATTATCTCCTGTGTGTGACAGCATACAACCCTGTTCTGGAGATTAGTAAATGTTACTTTGTCTATTTGTTTTTAGAAGCGATCTTCCACATACAGCTCATGACACTGTCAGTAGAACTTGGACGTCACATTTGTAAAGCAGGGCCACTGTAAGCACATTAATCCACGGGCTAACTCATAATCCCGGGTAGTTAAAGTAGACTTTTGTGTTTTTGCTTGCTTAAAGATTACCTGTGTATTTCTGCAACCAATTTTTTTTTCTATTATTTATTACACTCCTAACTCAGTGGAAATCTTTTTATGACTGGATAATGCATTATAATTTAGAAAATGTTGCACGCAGCAACATTAAAAGCTACTTGCCACCTACACAGAATGGAAGTAATTTACGAAACACATGACGCATAGACTGCCCACTGCAATAAAAGATGCACACCTACATTCCATCTCTGCAGACCCTTCCGCAAACTAAATTACACCTAATGCAGACAAGCTGAAGAGTGTACACAAAAGGGGATTCGTAAAGTAGCATTAAACTGTTTGCACACACTCAACATGTTATCTAACAATTATCATTCCAAGCACATGATAAATGAGTGTTTGGAACAATGTTGTGTAACACTGCCTGATCATTGCAAAGAACAAAACATTGGTTGATCGCACCGTTTAAAACTTGTGATATGATGACATTGCTTGATCTGTAAAATGAGAAGAACAGATGGGGTAAATCCTGTGCAGTGTGTAAATAGGAAAGATCATGCTCATCAGGGCCTTATCCAGACTTAATAAGCCAAACTTACAACTTTTGTGATTCAAAACTACATACATGGAAAACAGGGCACTCCTCCTGCTCTCCTTCCTACATATGGATGTTAAATCCATGGCCAGATACCTACCATAGGTGGGTGTGGAATACTGCATCATACATAAGGGCTTAACTCTACAATTTAAATGGCTATTCTCTCCCACCATGGTGTGGGCCCACCTCCCATGCAGAGAGTGGACTCTATACAGAACGTAGCCATCAGACAGCCGTGTTGCCGATCCTTTGTGCTGTGTATGCACAGGCTATTTCCGCAAGTGTGGGTGTCTGCTGAGAATGGCCCTATTTTGAAAGGGCCATTCTCTCCCAGCCAGTCCCGAAAGTCTAAATCTAACCCCAACTCTTCCTGCAGCCTAACCCCAAGACTCCCTTCCCTGCAGCCTAACCCCAAGACTCCCTTCCCTGCAGCCTAACCCCAAGACTCCCTTCCCTGCAGCCTAACCCCAAGACTCCCTTCCCTGCAGCCTAACCCCAAGACTCCCTTCCCTGCAGCCTAATCCCAAGACTCCCTTCCCTGCAGCCTAACCCCAAGACTCCCTTCCCTGCAGCCTAACCCCAAGACTCCCTTCCCTGTAGCCTAATACTTCCCTTCCTGCAGCCTGACCCTAATCCTCATATCCTCCGGGCTAAATCTAGAGTCCCCTTTGTACAGGCTGACCCTTACCCTCCCCTTCCATGACCCTAACCCTCACTCCCCCAGAGCCTAACCTTTCCCTTGCGGGAAATCGTCCCATTTATCAGGCCACCCCCTGCTGATATCAATAATCATCCAAGTGTATGTCCAGCTTTACTCAAGTATTTAGAAAAATTGTGAGTTCTATGTAGTATATCCACAGTTTTAGTGTAACTTCTCACCTGCTACTGTTATGCCAGATAATATTACAGATCCATAACAAACACTATTATTTAAAATAAATATTTCTAAAAAGCACCACAATACATACAAGTCAATCAGGAATAAAAATGTGTTTTTAAAGATATTTAAGTATTTTACAGAGACGTTCACACCCAAAGACCCAACTACAGATTTAGCAAAAGCCAGATGTCAAACATAGTTGTGAGATTAGATTATTTCTGGGAAAGTGTGTCCGAAAAACAAGAGGATTTAGAGCCAGTTGGCTGGATGTGTTGGGATAAGACATGCCGGGCGTGGAAACAAGACAATACACAGTGCTGGGCAAGGACGCAAGTGCAGATTACCCCCAGACAGAGGAGAGGGAGATAGTTCAGGAAGCATACAATAACAGGTGGCTATATAACAGAGTGCTGTGTATGAAAATGAAGCAGCTCAGCATTGTGCTGGAAATTTACAGGATATGCTGAACATGCAGGGAATACAGTGTAATAGAAACCCTCCCTATCTTTCAGTCTTAGATCAGCATAAACTTGGAGGCAGCCAGATAATAACATGCATAGTAAGGCACATGCTGGGCTATCTAATACCATGAAAGACAATATGTCGTGCAGAAAAGTTTCTTCTCAGCTGTTCATAAAACCCTCCTGACCAATTCATATATTGCTATTTATGACAGATCGGTTAATTGTGAAGTGGCTATGTACTTAGATATAACTACTCATGTTATCCCAGCAAATATCTAACCTAGGCAAAGGTTTTTGGGTAAGCACCAGATCACACTAAAAATAACATGAAGGTTTAAAGACATGTAACAGGGCAGTTATAGTAGTAATATACAGTTCCATTGTCTGCTCTATTCTAATTGTGTGGAGACCAGTGGCTTGTGAACACAAGGGATCGGATTCACAGATCCGTATTTAATACGGCGCGTATTTACGTACGAACGTAGCAAATCAACACCCACGACACTCTCCTCTCCCGGCCGTGCAATCATACACTTACACCTCCATAGACCACTCTGATCTTTTAGTGTGTACTTACGTGTGTATATGTCTTCCGTGCGTGCAATTCTTTATAGACACCCCCTCAAGCGTGAATACGTCCAAGATTCCAAAAAAACATCTAACAAATTAGGTTTATCACTTGTGGCAGCGTTTGGGAAGGTCAGGAGTAATGCTGGCCACACACTATGAATCTGATCCAGACTTATGTGATTTTCGCACACGCAGAGTTGCTAAAGTCCGCATGGAAGAGGCTAGTGGACTCCCATAACACCTCCATACCAATACCTTATGCTCAGACGTGCCTAACTCAGCTTATACTGCCCAATTTAAATGCCTTCCCTCCACCCACACTGCATATATTCTAATGTACACGGGGCTGTCACGCCCTGACATACAGAACACCGAACGTACAGAAATCAGTGGTGTGCGCATACCCAATGCACTCACAAACTCTGTCTTATGCATGCAGCTTATGTAAATTAGCCGTCGTTATTAAGTCCAGATCTGTTCCTATGTGTTAATGATGATGATTGACCTATTATTGTATAGTAAATGGTATGGACCAACTAGTCTGAACAAAACAGTCCAAAACCACTCTCTAGGAGAACAGTCAGATTATTCACTCTACATGAACTTTGTGACTGCCCTGGGGACATAGCTCCAATTAATGGCTAATGTGTTGTCACTATGGATTGTCCATGGCAATCAAAACGTAATATCGGCCGCTGGTATGATCTCAGTGTGCCGCCAGCTTTAAATTTAAAAGAATGACCAGTAATTGTATAGATAATGAAGTAGGATCTGATCAGTTTATGTACTTTGGAAAATATAGTAAACATCTAATCCACCTGGAGTCTTCATAAACATGTATATATCTCCTATTTTTAGGATGGGGGCAAACATGCAGGTAGTGAACAGAGTAGACTTTATATCCCTGAAATCCACAGTAACAGACGTCTTTAGAGATGCCACCTCATGGCCACATTCTTAAATATATAAATATCTGTGAACAAATGGGCATCTGAAGACTAAACAAAAAAGTAAACATGGTATCTACACACAGCAG
>WWET01000170.1:905196-916248 GCA_011038615.1 Limnodynastes dumerilii | reverse complement strand
TCATGTGATTGTGGTTAAGGTATTGTATTTCATAGCCTCTGTTCCCTACCATGTCATGCGATTGTGGTGAAGGTATGGTATTTCATAGCCTATGTTTCCTACCATGTCATGTGACTGTGGTGAAGGTATGGTATTTCATAGCCTCTGCTCCCTACCATGTCATGTGATTGTGATGAAGGTATGGTATTTCATAGCCTCTGTTCCCTACCATGTCATGTGATTGTGGTGAAGGTATGGTATTTCAAAGCCTGAACTTAACAGCAGCTGAAATCATAACTCACACAGGAAACGCACAAAGCTATTATTTTGTTTTCTTTCTTGCAGGTAATCACAGACATTTGTATTTGGTTGTTCGGATTAGGAGCACCCCACTGGTAGAATTGCAGAAAAATATTTTCTATATATACACCTGTTGATAATTTATATTTCGTCCATCTCACCATATGTAACATAATAAAGATTGCCTGATTAAATAGGACAAAAGGAGCTTTGACTTTAATTAGCAAATTTAAACGTACCGTTATATTTCTGTAGTCCTATTGTGACTCATTCAGCATTACAATATATATTAGTTATATAAGCAATGACAATGGTATTTCTATGTAGCAGTTGCCCAACAAATGAGAGAAGCAAAATTCTTCAAACACAAAAAATGGATCCCCCCCCTCACCTCCCCCTCTAATAGCAATATGGTCACACAGCATAAAGGACTTTCAGGAATAGAGAACAGTCTTTTCAGTTCCCATCAAACCATATAGGAGGGAAAGGAAGACAATATGGCAGGATAAGAAAAAACACCAGCTAAGCTACAGAAGAATGAGAGAGAAACTTACTCAGGGGCTGTTGCATTCATAGCTCAGCCTCACGCTGTGAAGGGCAATCTGAAGGTCGTGTGCTATCGGAGACAAACTCTCTTTAATGCTTGCATTCATTGAAAAGCTCAGCTAAGCCAGGCATAAAAACCCGCTAGTGATCTTTATTCTCAGAGCTGCACCAATTTAATGCCCAAGTATCAGAAAAAAGCAAAGCAAAACCAACCTGAGGAAGACACCACCGCCCGTCACCAAGCAGAAAGCGGAAATAGAGATGAAGTCATGTAACACCATACTTTAATGCAAGGGATTAAGTCTTTTCTATATAACCTATGTCTGTGGTTACTAAACACTTCAGGCCGATATCTAGAGCTGTTGGAATGCTCAAATTATAAAGAGAGGATGACTGGAGCCAACTTTATTCCAAGACAGATGTATTTCATGAATGCTGGACTATGGACAAGTATTCTATATGTAAGATTGCAACCTAGTCAGTTTATTGCACCAGAAATGTGCAGACAGATTTGAAGTTGGAGTTGAAAGTTTATTAAGCTGCAATGTAAAAATAGCAGCTATGCAGCAACACAAACACACCCCCTGACATTAGGCTTTTTCTTATTATTGCCTTACTCCCCAATCTACGTTATACAGTATACACTCCTGGCCTGATGCCTAGTGTATTGTGTACTTGCCTACTTTTTATTTCTTCCCTCTGCGAAAGCCCAGAGGGCGGAAACAGCTGACAGTCCCCGGGGGCTTAATTATATAATTCAGGTCAGTCCCCACCCCCACTGCGCAATGCCGTGATGATAATTTGTGGCACCAAGACCCACTGTGAACCAAATGAGGAGAGGTCGTCTGTTCTACCAGGATTCCAGGACCATAGGAGGTTCATTACAGCAAACACAATATACATCATATAAAGTAGGACTAAAAAAAAAAAAAAATCTATTTTCTGTGCCTTTTTCACATAACTGTATACATGCATATGAAAGTTTCATTTATGCGCGCACACAATCCATGATCCGGATCCACTGGGCTAAGCAGGAGGGATCCAGTTCCCTGACGCATCAGGGCTTCCATGAGGGTGAGGTGAGGCTATTCCCCTCTCTCGCATGGAAGCCATGCTCCTTGACTCATACCTCAATACATCTACGCTGCCTCCTGTAAAATGATTAGTAGGGAGCAGGGACATAACTGCTATGAGGACAGGAGGAGAGATGGGACCCGTGCTGGCACTCCCCTTGCACTATAAGCATGCAGTCGGGTTTAGAGCTTAAAAACAGTATTCGGCATGCGAAACACCATTCATAAATACACTGCCAAGGGTTGTTTTAAGTCATCAAAACCCAACAGCTTCTTTTACACCCAGTCGCGCTCACCTAGACTCTGGCCCCGTCTCCTACCTATGGAGCCTGTGCCTGTCATGTTGTGCCTTTGGTATTCTTTGGGGGCTTAGCAGGTTCCATTCAGCGCTGTGAACACCCATTTTTGATTTACACGCAGCAGACCGCTAATTGTTGGCTGTGTGTATTTTAGAATTTGCCCCACAACCAGGCGCCGGGCCAAATGCTTAACGAACGACTGGACAGGTTAGTGCTGGGAGGGGATGGATGGGAGAAGGGGAGACTTAGAGCTAGGCTGCAGGAAGGGCATGGATGGGAGAAGGGGAGTCTTAGGGTTAGGCTGCAGGGAGGGGAATCTTAGGGTTAGGTTGCAGGAGAGGATTAGGGTCATGAAAGGGATGGTTAGGGTAGGAGTTAGCAAGGGTTGGGGAAATAGGGGTAGGCGCTTACATGTCAGCAGCAAGGCAGGAACTTTCTGAGCAGCTTCCACTTTAAAAACGGGCCGCTCTCCGCGGTGACCCACACCCGTGCATAGAAAACCCTCACTGTACTATTAACATACCTCCCTACCCCCTTCCAGGTAGCAAAATCGCTTTCCACCATCCGCCACCCCATCTATGCTCCCAGGTCTTAACTCTGGATCCAGATCATTCGCTTTCTGCCGCTTTCGCAAAATGCGGGCGTTTTCCTCCTCCTAGCGATCCGAAATCTGTATCTGGTTCACTACTATTAAGCTGCATCAGAACAGTCCAGAGATGCTAGGATTATAATTAAATCCGCCGATGGGTAGATCACTATGGACGGTAATGTAAAACTATAGCTATAGCGGGGTCAGGACAAATTTATAGACAGTGGGTTTTCCTGTGTGATTAATTATACACCATTAAAAACACTTCTTTAACTTGACCACAGAATATTTCAAACAACCAGAACTAAGAAAATAAACCTATAAAAAAAAATTAAATAAAACATTCTACTCAGGCTTTAAAAAGAAAGCCCCTATTTTATTTTATTATTTTTAAACAGGACGGTGTTTTTTGCTATATAACAGAATGCTGCTTGTCTCACTTCTGGAGCCGGCAGAGTTTTATACCAGTCTGGCTCCAAACAGCTTACACATGCAGTCACTCCAACTATAAACAAATGCAATCAGTGACTGCAAGGATCCCCCGAGGGACTTGGCTCAGCGGAATGAAGCAGTAGTTCCAGTTCAAAGCTATCCTGGAGACTTCGGACAAGCGAGTGCATCTATCTACCTGGGTCCCATACAACTTAAATGAGACGTAAGCTTGACAGAAGTGTGCCGGATATAAATAGGTTCTGGATCTGCAGAAGTCTGGATAGCAGACTGTATAATATACTCTACTGCTGTCAACTAGCCTGGTGTCTAAATGTTATTAGTTTATAGAGAAATAGGGGTAGATCCAGACCTATGTTTTTTCGTTTGTTGACGTAACGTATTTACGCTATGGTAAGTACTAGACACTCCCCTCACTCGTACGCACTTTACTCGAGTTACGTTTGCCAAACCCTACCTTAACTTTTCAAAGCGTAAGTACTGACATACGTAATGCATTGACGTACGCAATGGCCCCATACTGTATAATTTAAATACCTCCCTCGCCTACAAAGCGTATTTCCAGGTGTTGTATGGATGGCAAGCCCTTTCGTTAGTATTTATGCTGAAGTTACCTTGCGTAACATCTGCCCCGCGCATGTGCAGTGCATAGAAATTGCCCATTTTATGTCAGCGTCTAGCGTATGTTGCTCAGGATCTGGCCCATAGGCTTCTTAGTGGTACGGCCCGTATCGCACACATGTAAGCATGTCATACCAACTATCAACCACTCAGTGCCACAATATGTTCACACTTCATTTTATGGCATTTGCTCTAAATATTTATTATTAGGTGGACTGGGGTTTTAAGTAGGGGGTAAGCTATCCTCTCTCTGTATGAGCGAGGACAGCAGCCATATGACCATGTAAAATGATTATGCATAATTCACATCATTCTCTGATCACTGGGCCCAAATGATCATGATGGCCCTGATCCAGATCTGAGCGTAAGCCGGCTCTGCGTGATTTACTACTGTGCATGCTCAGTACTGAATAGCAGAGCACTGGCAGATACAGCCTTTGTATGGCGCTGCCGATACCGTATGGCGCCTTATAAACAATCAACAACAATCACAGAAAAAGCCCTGGCATCAGTGGGTTAGCTATGAGGGGCGTGTAGAGGGAAGGAAGGTGTGGTGGGACGTAGTCTACGCACAGCAAGGGCATGGCCAAGACAAGGGCACCTGGTCAGAACACAGACGTAGCAAAGGTTGCTTTACGTGACATGACCTGTAGAGAGCTTGCTGCACTGAACCCCTACGCCACGTGCCAGTGTTCACTTCCCATCCAGGTGTCCCGTTTACTTGCACGTGTGGAATGCATGTACCAAACCGTCCATCACAGCGCGCAGGATGTACCAAACCGCCCGTTACAGCGCGCAGGACGTACCAAACCGTCCATCACAGCGCGCAGGACGTACCAAACCGTCCATCACAGCGCGCAGGACGTACCAAACCATCCATCACAGCGCGCAGGACGTACCAAACCGTCCGTTACAGTGCGCAGGACGTACCAAACCGTCCGTTACAGCGCGCAGGATGTACCAAACCGTCCACTACAGCGCGCAGGATGTACCAAACCATCCATTACAGCGCGCAGGATGTACCAAACCATCCACTACAGCGCGCAGGATGTACCAAACCGTCCACTACAGCACGCAGGACGTACCAAACCGTCCACTACAGCACGCAGGATGTACCCAACCGTCCACTACAGCGCGCAGGATGTACCAAATCACCCATTACAGCGCGCAGGATGTACCAAACCACCCATTACAGCATGCAGGAGGCGCTGCTACCATTTGCGTGCAGATCTGGATCTGTTGCGTTTAAGATTAGCAAGTTTTTACCTTTTATCGCTCATCACGAAAACACGGAACACAATTATTCCCCGGGAAACTGCCCAAACTTGAGGCCACAATGACAGCACTTTCTTCCACATGCCCTCACTGTCCCATATAAATACGTAAGGCACCCGCTTTGTCATAGTAAAGAATGAATGAACATTCACGTTGTTGGGGATTGAAAGAAGATTTTATAGAGAAGTTTTTACCTTCTGCATATTTTCCTGGTGTGGAAATGAAGGGAGTGAGTGTATTAGCCTTGGGCAGCAGTAACCCTTAAATCAGGCCCTATTACAGGTCCAAGTATTACTCATATGATCTGCTGAAATATCAACATTAATCCGAAATTTGGCAGGTTGCTGTCCGAGCAGCAGGAACCTTGGTCACAAATAAGAGGGCTTTTCGATATTACGTACAAACTCTGCATCGGATTACCAAAATAATTATGTTATAATGAAAAGTCAACATGCAAAGCTTATTATAGTAGTAATTGTAAATAACCATTTAAAAAGGTCTTGAAAAATTAGATTGTGGTAAAGCCCCAATGTCTTAATCAATTGCTGTATACAAGAGCTTCATACATTTTTCTTGTTGAAGTATTTTGGATGCCGTCCTATGTCCATTAAACTTGTCAAGGAATGGATAGAGATGCCTGCTGTGCATTGTGGGTTCATTCGACATTCTATTATAGAATTACTCTTTACATCCTCTGTTTAGCTTCCACCCCAGTCATGGGAAAGTGACCAAGATTCCAAAAAGAGTGACGTTATATAGAAAACCGTCCATATGCAAAAGGTGCGTGTGTGGAAGGGAAGGGGGGGGGGGGGGTGGGGGGGGGGGGGGGGGGGGGGGGGGTAACAAGTTGTTTCCCATTAAATTGGAAGGCCAATGCTGGCTAAGCTCGGATTTCAACACAAAAGTAAATCACGACAAACTCATGGACATTTTGTTGTCCTCTGGATGCACTTTGCTGCTAACATCAATGCGTGTTAACCAAGAATGCGGTCTGATGGATGCTCCTGTCACAACCCCTACCCCGCTATGGAAATATGATTAGCATTTGTCGTCAGCTGAAGTGGACAGACATACATACTTCCAGCATTAGATGGCTTCTTTCACATACAAATATAGAACATCTATCGCACCTGTCCCCAGAGCTGGCAGAAAACGGGCATAAGTCCGGGGTTATGGGTATTAAACAAGAGGCTGAAATGCTTTCATGTTGGAAATAATCTCAGATGTACCAAGAAGCTGGGGCATTCTCAGGAATACCCGCTCTAAGAATACACTCTAAAGCTGGGTACACACTAAAAGCCGGATTCAGACTTCCATAGTTTTGGCTACTTAAAAATTGAACATCTGGGCATGTAGATTACGGTATGGATCTCCAGGTGTACGGAAGTTAGTCCCAAATGCCATGAGAGCCGACCAACAGGTTGACCCGTCCCCTCCACGTGGGGGCATATAAATTTTACAGTATAGGCGATTTTAAGTAGTTCCACACCGATCAGCAGTCGTACTACACAATATCAGCATTTATTTTCTTCCTATCAAATAATGTCTTGTACAACAATCAGGCATGATCGTGGCAAAGCACACACTTACACATTTATCGTGTGTTTCAATTGATAACCTTTTTATGTCTTCATGTATACACACTGCACTACACTTCCATCTATTGTTTTCATATTGTTCCATAGTTGATCGGTAAAATTGGAAGATTTAAATAATCCAATTATACAACGTTATATACTCTGATATGATTGTGCTGATCGTTGCAGCGTAAACATGAAACACAATATAGTTCCAAACACTTATTTATCATTTGGAATGATAATGGTGTATCCAGCTTAAATCATTTCACAGTCTGCAGAAACTCAGTCAAGAAACCGAAAATAAAGGATATTTTCTATATATTTTTACACATAGGGCCAGATCCAGACCTAAGTGCAGTTTAAGTACTCTCGTAGCGTATTTACGCGATCGTAAGTACTGTGCACTCCCCCGGGACGCACATAATTTACTTAAATTTACGAGTATCAAACCCTACCTTAACTTTTTCTTGTGCAGTACATACAAAAAGTCGAAGTTACACAAGTGTAAATACGCTTTCGTACTGAACTCAAGATCTGTGATATACACGAATATAAAAGCCTCTTCCATTTACTGGTATTTTATTTCACGCAAAGAATAGGTATCCTTTCCCAGAAACAGATCTGCTTGTGGTAAGGAGACAAGTTAGACAGATAACTACTTTTTGTGTGTGACTTTTTAAGAACTACGGATTCCATGATTTAGACCCAAGCTAGAATGTTCCTGGAACTACAGGTCATCTCAGCAGCAGCTGACCGATTCCAACCGGTGAATGCTTGTTGATACTGGAACATTTAGCTCCATTAAGAGTACCCGCTTTCCCTCATAACAGTACCCACTACTGAAGTGTAAGTAAATCATTAAATCAAGGGGGGAGAGGGAGGTGGATTCCTGTTAACCTCTCTCACTGACTATATAAACACAAAAATGTTCTAAAAAGAAGATTAAAAACAACAGAAGATAATAACTTCTTAATTTGTCTTCAAATTCCACTGTCTATGATTTATGTAACAGCTTGTATTTCCCATAGGTAAGAAATGTTATGTCATTATATGTATATGAAGTCACTTACCTATTGAGCAGGAATTCATCAAAAACAGCAAATGATCCAGCAATATCGCACCAATAGGAGAGAAAAGATAAAATTATTATTAGAAAATGTCACAAAATAAAGCTTTAATGCAGTTATATTGCTGTTTAATTTCTATATTGCAATTTATCATTACATATGTATGATTTCATTAACATGTGTTTTAAAATACTTGTAAAACCAAAAAAAACAAAGAAAGTTTTAAAGGGCAAGAGGAATGGGAGGGGGAGAGGGGGAAATCACATTCCGGCACCTCCCAATAACAGAATAAAGATTTCAGGCTCTGCTGTGTTGGACATGGATCAATGACTTCCATCAATAAATACAAGATGAAGATGTGAGACAAGAGCAGGAAGTGCATAGGGTTAAAAGAAACAGACAGGTCTTCAGCTGGATGTTGTAATTAAAATCATAATCATGGATCATTTGACCTTGAAATAGTCCCACAGGGAAAGCCAAGGTCAAAGTGTCACTTGTAACAGGAACATTTTATGCGCCAAACCCTCTCTAACATTTTCCTTCTTTAAAAGAAAAAAAAACCCCTTCAATACATAGATTTTTCTTTTCTTTAACTAGCATAATAAATATATTTTAAGCCTGCATTAATCATTGCTCAGACTACTGTCTGTCATGGGAAAGCCAGGTAGGACTGTATAAGAGTAGCAGCACCACTTGTATATTATTAAATATGAAGCAAAGGCAGAAGATATCTAGCTCTATAGTGTCGGGAAGAAAGTGCTCCTTTCTCCCTGACATGATGTCACTATGTAGTAACATTGGGCTGGATCCAGACTTAAATGCTTGAAATTAGTTACTCCTGGGCTAAACCATGTTGATTTCAGGGGGAGTCAAGTTAATTGTATTCTTTGCATGCAGGGATTTATCTTTGAATTGCTTCCTGCACACAGATACTGACCAGCTTTACTATCACACTGTTATTTAGACTTGGGATAGGAAACATCACCTCTCAACTCTAATACTGTTTGCAACAGATGAAATATGACTCCCCTGCAATCAACATGGTTTAGCCCAGGAATAACTAATTTCAAGCACTTACTTAAGTCTGGATCCAGTCCATTGTCTGTAAGTGAGAGAACCTGAATAAGAGCAGACAGAGAAAGTGAAAAGAACAGAAAAGAGGGGAACAGAGAAAAGATATGGTAAGTGGGTGGAGAACGCTGAATGGCTTAGACAATAAAGGGAAGTGTTTAATGACACACACAAAATAGGCTGAGGGCTAACTGGCGCTTACTGAAAACAAAATGGGGGAGCAGGCGCACAATATAAAAAATACACAGGTCGGGAAGGGCGGGGTGGGTTGGGTCACGGGCATATGTAAGAAATGGATCTGAAAGATTATATGTTGAGAACGCTTCTCTAACATTGTACAATTTTTCCCCTGGAACACAAGTCACTGTCCCAGTCCAAGTTCCCTACCTATTGCTAATCAATGTATGCAACTAATTTCACTCACGCCTTAGTGACATCACTATTTTCTGCTAAACTAATACAGTCACCAAAACAAAAATGCTCATTTAACTTACAAAGCAAAACAATACATGGAATCACTTGTTTCTAGGGAACATATGGCACAAGAGTCCATCTTATTAACTTTGGCCCACTTCAAACTATTTAAATAATTAAAGGGTTACTCCCAAGTCCCCAAAAGGCATTTGCTTCCACCCTTCCTAATCCATCTTACATCCAGCTACTGCCAGACAGTAATGTTCCTTCCTTTATATCGCTGCAGACAATCCTTGTAGGTTAGTGGAGACAGTGATGTGCACAGCGTACACAGGCAGCAATATATCACTTATTATAAACTTACTAGATTAGAAAAAGAGAAGACAGAAAGATTTAAGATTCCACCTATTCTAGCCTTAAAACCCCACACAACACATTTTGCAACTTAGGGCAGTGTCTCAAAACCACAAAATAGCCCTAAATACAAATGTTTTATGTTGCAAAAGCAGAGGGGATGACACAAGACTTTCATCAGCGATGTTACACTGAGTGCTGCTTCAACACATCTTAATGCTGGTCTGTGGTTCACGCCATTAATTGCTCCCAGGACAATATCACGCCTCCAAGCTAAGTGGGTCATGACCAAGGAATGAACTCATCTTGTTTTAATTCTGACCACTTTACGGCAAAACACCAACTTGTATAATAAGAGACTCAGCAGAGATGTATCACAGCAAGCTCATCATCACTAAACCCATTTATATTTTAGCTCAATGCATCTTCTACGTACATAATTCATGCCTTACCAGTGTTTTTCCCCTCCACCTGCTTGCACAGCCATTAGTTATATACTTGGTAGAATAATGATGGCAAGCACAGTGTAGGCTTAAGGACAGAGAATAAAGGCAGGTCAGACCTAGACGTCTGAACTCCTGACTAGTGCATTCTGGGAAAAAGTAAATATACAGATAGGATATTTACAATGGTTTAAGGGCCGGATTCACAATCCCGGACGTAATACACATACGTCTTTAATTTAATGATAATAGCTACTACGCATGCATAGTAACTATTTTACGTAATCTACGTATCGTTTTGTTGCATACATTGTGTATATGCCGTCTTAAAGACCACATATACGCAATCTACGTAATGATACGTTGATTACGTAAAACAGTTACTATGCATGCGTAGTACCTATTATCGGTAAATTAAGGACGTATGTGCATTACGTCTGGGATTGTGATTTTCCCATATCTTTTAGTTAAAAATAAATTGATAAAAAAAAAAAAAATAAAGATTTTTTTCCTGTGCCAAGGTTAGAGATTATGAACCGGATTTGGACAATTCAAAAAAATTTAAGAGAGAAAAAAAAAGCGATCTCTGTACAGATACATTGGACCGTATTCACAAATATGAACGTCTGCAGAAAAATGTGCAGTACCATTATATCCGCAGCGGAGCGCAGCCGACCAATGCTACACTCCGTGCGGATCAGAGGAGTGGGAGTTACGCACGGGGAATGGGCAAATGTAAGCCCTGAAGGATGATTCAGTATCCGCCACAGGACTATTAGGTATTAGGTATTTAGGGTAAGGTCCTGGTGGCAGAGCCACGATCTGTATGTAGGAGAGCAGGGGGAAATATATCCTAAAAGTGAACAGTGTCCATAATACTTAAGCCAATATTTTCAGAATTGCTAAACGAGCAAACAGCACAAATGTGAAGAGGTTTAGAGAAAGGAGTTTTCTTATCTTACTAAGGTCATACATACATATATACATACAT
>WWET01000170.1:894557-904718 GCA_011038615.1 Limnodynastes dumerilii | reverse complement strand
AATAGAGCTGTTCTGCTTTTTTTTTCTGCTCTTGTTGTAAACTGGCCGAACAAACTGCAAAGAACGTAAAGGGTACACAAAGGAAAATACTGAGACGCACAGCAGCCTCTCTCTCTTTCTCTGGAATCGCTATCCTGACACCATTATGGCATAACAGTTGCCACAAAATTTCACCACAAGCAGTTTCAACATTATTTTTCTACTTCAAGTGCAGATTCTGGTACATTTTGTACAGTTGTCCCTTGTCTATATGACAATGATTTTTTAATATCCAGAAAACATATTGAGGGTTTGTTTATTTTTTTCTTTTTAAAGCTTGAAAGTTAAGTGAAACACAGAATGCAAAAAAGAAACATGCAACAAAAAATGGTTTGTACTTATGGATGTTTTTTAATGGTTTATATTTAAGGTAGGGCATCTAGTGGTAAGATAGAGTAAATTGAATTAAAAGTGGCCTCAAAAGGTACATCGAAACAATGACCTGTGGGCTCAAACCGTTTTTATCAATCATGTTCTAGCCACTAAAGTGATTTGATTTAGTGCTATTATTCACTGCATGCAATCTAAATTAATATACTGCATACTCAGAATGCAGCCAGATGGTCCTTTCACATTAATAATCCTATCAGGCGCAAGCAGAAAAAATGGAGAGCCCTCAGCAATGCAAGACATACTCCAAGGGTAGGTACAGATGGATTTTTGCATTGTTGTCAACACAAGTAATATCTGGTAAAAAGCCATGAATAAATGGTAGACATCTCACAGTGTAGGCATTTGCTTCTCATGCACATGTCAGGATATAATATGGTTATGCAGTTTGTAGTCTCAGTATAGGATTTAGAGGATATTTTACTGTGGCACAAGTTGCCTGCACATGGTGGATAGAATTTAGATAACAACAGAAGGAGATAATTGGAGAAACCTGTGCTTTGTGGTCATTGGTCAAGCCTCAACCAATGACCACAAGATCCACCTCTGTTATGTGACCAATTCCTATTGAATGTGTGTATGTTAAGCACACGAAATGGTGGCCGCACCATGTAGTTAAGAAGTTCACGTTGGAGCAGTTTTCTTTGTATTATGGACATGATTCCATATCTAGAGGAGGGGGCACTTTTCAAAGGAAGAGGTGTGAACACAAGGACACTGGAGCGTGGTAGATTCAGAGGCAATGTGCATAAAAATTAATTCACTGAAAGGGTGATAGATAAGTGGAATAACAGTGTAAACATGCTTGGGATAAATATAAGGATATCCTAAATCTTACACTAAATTGAGGGTAAATAGGGTCTAGGGTCAGTATAGTTTTAAATAAACAACTGGGCAGACAATGGGCCATGTGGCTCTTATCTGCCGTCACTTTCTATGTTTCTATATCTATACAGACAAGTTTTGAGGAAGATACATTCGAGTATAATTTAGACTGTTCCGAAATGTCTAGGCTTGTGTTTCATTAATGGAAAGACCACCAAAAATAGAACATTTCCGGCTCACACTCCTGTGGACAAATCACTAATTTCTTCACCATACATCTGCCACTAAAGTAAGCAGTTTGATAACAGTTGCCCTGCCCACTCTAACTCAGAATACAGTAAAGCCCATACGTTTCTATTGTATCCTACCTTTCATCCTCAATTCTTGAAAGAGAGGAGGAATTAACATGACAACCCTCATCTACTCTGCAAAACTTCATTACACATTATATACATTGTACTTTATGTGCGGCAAACAAAAGAAAGGCTGCATCCTGCTCTGTAAAATCATGGCCAAATAAATAATCAATATTACCAAAATCCCAGATCAAATTACCGGTATATGCCCAATAAACAACAAAAAATAGGTTCATTACAAGCCTAAACTGGATCTTTTCACAGTGTAAATAGAAATCATGAACAAAATGAGGTATAACCTCATTAAATTGAGGTTATACCGTGAGGTCAAATTCAGATATATTATATACAAAGAATTTGTACTTTCACAACGGGCTCACACCCTCTAACCCAAGAAGGGGTCTTGGGTTAGAGGGTGTTGGATGTAGTTTGTAATTAAAAATCTTTTTATTATATTATTTACAGCTGATATAAAATAATTCTTTCTACTCTAACGAATGTTGTCATAGCGAAGTAATACCGTATTTAAGATCCGTATTTAAGATGTTAAATAGAAATCATTCCATTTTCTTCTCCTTCATCCTTTTAAATCTGCAGTTAAACAAGAGATTCCATGATCTGGACTAATAGTATAATTGAATGTACGCATGTTCCTTTACAAAGCACAACAATATGTACACAGCACAAGAACATGGCTGCAAAATGAACTTCCTAATGAAAAAACAAAACACACAGTGCTATGTATGAATGCACCCTAAGGATATAATCAACTAGCTGGATAATAAAATCAGTACAATATGCATCGTAACATTTGGCTTACATTACATATTAAAAATGTATATCCTGTGATGTAAAGTGGAATTGCCTGACTTGGGGGGGAATCATGTGGAAGGCAGTGTATTGCCATCAGAAGAAATAAAAAGGAACCTTTCTTCAGAGCAGCGTGTAATGAGGTATCTCGAAAGAGGCCATCAGGAAAACGGACATCTGTAGCACACTGCATTATTCAGAGCAAGCTCATCTGCATGCTAAAGAACTGTAGCCAGTCTGCTGCTGAATGGAGGAGGCCAATCCTATTCTGTTCCCAGTGTCTTGCTTTCTCTTACCGGCGATTCCCCTACTGAGGCTTCTAATCTGCATTTACAAGCCCTGGAGGCTGAGAGCTGAGACGGGTGATTCATTATATCACTTAACCCGCTGGCTGTGAATTTTAAGGGAGAAAGGAATATATTTATGGTTCACCAAACAGCAAGCCAGGAGGAATAATCCTGAAATTTAGGACAGGATTCCACCCAACCACACAGCACACTGTCTCGATTGCTGCTTCTCTGGGAAGGTTCTTTGAAGTCCACTAAGGTCATCAAATGAGCTGCTTGACAGTCACAATACAGTAACGAGAAGGGAACATTTTGTGACTAGGGGATCTTAATGATTAGGCTTCCATAAAATATTTGCTTACATTGTTGATCTACAATAAGTCACCTACCATCAAGTGCAATCTCTATTGTGCCAATGGGGCATCCTAAGTTAGGGGATGTCTACGGCCTCTAAACAGATCTGTGCCACAATTGAATTTTATCTTGTTGTATTAGCGGTGATCATTTTTTAGAAGAGCGATGTACATTCACAAAGATTTAAGTCATCTATTATATTATATGCATGCGCAGTGGCATCCACACGATGCTACTGCTCATGCCAATGCTTCTCCTGCCCACACTGAAGTTCTTGCCACATCCAAGATGGCAGCCGGGGTCCTTCCTAAGCAATGAATGGCCAATATTTTTCCCGACTTTCTGACGGGTTTTAGACTAGTGTGTAAATAAAGGTTAAACGACGATATTACAAATAGGAAAACCTGACTGCCCCTAGAGCACAAAAAGGTGGTTGCTCAAATCAAGCTTAAAACAAACAGGTGCATGAACAGCAGGGGTAATTAATGGAGGCCTTAAGGCAGGCCTGGCCAACCTGTGGCTCTCCAGGTGTTGTGAAACTACAAGTCCCAGCATGCTGTGACTGCACAAGCATAGCCAATACCGGACAAAGCATGCTGGCAATCGTAGTTTGACAACACCTGGAGAGCCACAGGTTGGCAAGGCCTACCTTAAGGGGTATTACAGTCAAAGATAAAAAATGTATTACTTAAGTTACTACATGTTAAAATTCTTGGTATTTATAGGAGGCATACACAGCAGATGTAGCCAAACAGTTTAATAAACTATATAGACCCACCACAACACCCTCCTTACCACTAATACCTCTCACTTACATCACACATTTCATACTCAACGAGTTAATTTAAAGTGAAGAATATCAAGACCAAAAGCAGCAAGATGTTCCTCGCTCACCGGAGTAAGGAAAGAACTGCCTGCAGGTAAAAAGTTCAACAGTCACCAACAGGAAAACATGAATCCTTTCCATTGTCTCCAATATCTAAAATCAAACGAAACTTTAACTTCTGTAAGCCACAAAACACAGACTGAAAGTGCTAAATAAAGTAAGATTAGTGGAAGTCCTTTAGAAATCATTAACAGCCAGCTGTACAGGTAGAGGAACGCTTAGGAGTCTGAAACGGTCATTCATTGTGCAATAATTAGTCATGTTTTCATTAATGACTACTGATTAAATCTCGCTGCACTCTTTATGTTCATTATGAAATAAATGGACTGATCAACACAATTATTGCATAGTGCATAGTAGGACAAGACAAATACTGATCACTATGGCAACTAGATATTGGGACCTGGCTACTGGATTGATATGGAGGAGCTAGCACAGCTTATCCACGGAGGTATCAACGCTGCCACTAATCCCTGCGCACCAGCTGATACGGTCGTCAGCATCGTACAAACCTCTCTGCCTACAGTTTCAGCGGGTGAGGGAGTGGTGGCCACGTGGGGACCTCCCCGGTGAATAAACCGGTGTGGTTTCTCTTATTTGTCTTTCTTTTGCCAGCCAGCATGTCACAAGAGAAGAATACAAGAAGCCAGACACTACTTATATAGGTAAGTAAACATCACATATTATAGTTACAAACAAATGACTATTTTTTACAGGAGGTTATTTTCTGTCAATCGATTTTTTTATGGACATTTCGTGTGTGTGTGTGTGTGTGTGGTGTATGACATGGACCAATTTATCTGAATGGTCTATAAAATGCATCCATTTCATTGGTGATATTGCAATGTATGCATGTATGTATGTATGCATGCATGTATGTATGCGGGTGTATGTATGTTTATGTGTGTGCATATATATGCATGTGTATGTGTGTGTGTGTATGTGTGTATATGCATGTATGTATGTGTATGCGTGTATGTGTATGCATGTGTGTATGTGTGTGTGTGTGTGTGTGTGTGTATATGCATGTATGTATGTGTATGCATGTGTGTATGTGTGTGTCAACTATATTAAAAAAAACAACAACACAGGTTTGTTGATGAGGACACAGACAATAAAACGGGACATATGCTGAAAAGTCATTTTTCAATAATCTGAGAGAAAAACCAATGAATCTTGGTCACACCATGCAGATCCTATAGACCTAAAGGGTTTTACAGTGCAGATTTTATGGACCTTTTGAAAGTGATCTGACAGATGAAGTATTAAAATCAGCAGAACAGATCAAAACAACTGTAACAGATCAGCCATCATGTCCTCAGGCGGACAGATAAGTGTTCAGAATGGTCTGAAGATCTGTCGGATTATCTTTCAGTGTATGACCATGTTCCCATCATGAACCACTTAACTAATTCAGCCTTGTTTTTGGTCCAACACAGTAATAATTCAAATTAGGAAAAAAAATGGAACAAGATAACACCAACATCACACAGAAATATGATGTAAAAGTCAGCTGATAATCTCTAACAACCCAGCCATTGCCCATCTGTGTGACTTCTCCACAGTGAGTGATGCAGTTTCTCTCTCTTTACGAGCATATAAGTCAAAGTTTTACAGTCATTAAAAGATTGGTTGAAGGATCATGAGACATTTCGGTGTATAATCAGCTTTAATCATGTTTTTCACCTTGCCTGTAATGTAAACCTCTTCTACAACCTCTAATCCCTTACTATAGCCTCCATTATCTTCCACGCTCTTGCCCCTGTGAATACTCTCCATAGGCCACCAGTCTACAACTTTCTATCTCTGATATTTAGCTCACTTTTTAACATTTCTTTTTGATCCTGAATAACTGCATCTGCTTATCGGTGTGAGAGTACTTCAGAGATCATTTACTGAGGAGTGCTCAGCACTCAACCCCAGGACCAAGGGCTTAAGTGGAACCTCATTTCCAGCGATAAGAGTCTTGTACTTATACCAGAAGCTGCATGGAAATAAATAAATGGAAGAACACTTATTTGTTACATAGTCTGCGTACCAGAATTAAATTACCTGCTCCTACATTTATTAGAAGCAGAGCTGTTATAACCCACCAGAACCACTCAAAGACAAACAGACCACAAATACACACCTCAATTTACTCACAATTTCACAGGATTAAATAAGGACATTGCATTAAGCGGTCCAGGATGACCAAGAGCAGCAATGGGGTACCAGATACAGTCCAGCTGCATGACACATTACAGGCCAGATTTACTAAACTGTGGAAAAGCAAAAGTGGAGATGTTGTCCATAGCAACCAATAAGATTCTAGCTCTCATTTTCCTGTTACATACTAGAGAATGTCAGTTAGAATCTGACTTTTCCTTTTTAGTAAATCTAGCCCTTGGTCTCAGCAAAAACTTAATTGGATAGTGGTTATTATAATTCAAGAGAAACAAGGGTGCTCTACCTAAAACATGTCGCAGAGTAGACAGGAAATGGACACCAAAGTGGAATCATGAAATGACGGCATTTAGCCCTAGCACTGGAGTTACAAGGAGACACTTTGGCTGTGCCCAATTGCCTGAGGTCCCCTGCCACTGGAACACAGCATTGAGTCAAAGAGGTTCCCTGGACAACACCTAGTGCTAGAACCCCTGGTCTTCAGTCTTGAATTTACAGGAAGACTTAACTTTACCTGTAGCTAAAGATAAAAGGCTATCTTTTCCAGATCTACTCCTTGATGAGTGAATTGGCTGAGACAGGCAATTACAACTGACATGGTTTGTGCAGTTATAAGTATTCAAACATTTTCTCCAAAGTTCTTTTATTTAAGATTTGCAAAACAATCAATTTTAGTTTTTATACCAAATTGTAGGAGGAAGGTGTAATTGTATAATAGATGTATAATAGATATTCCTGTAGCTTTAAGGACAAGTCATTAGTCCTAATAGGTCCTATAAGACCAATAAAGCTGTATAGGGACAAAGATCAATAGTTTAACATAATGTGCTGGAAAAACACCTATTAGATGAAGCCCTATTTCCTTTCCAGAATATGCCAGAAGCTTTCATTTATGAAATACAGCCCTAAATCTTAAAAGTAATAAAAGATGACAATAGAGCTTCCACACCACCATGGAGCCTCCTTGGCTTATAAATCCAATGTGCTGAAAACATGTGACAATGGCTTTTGTCAGCTGGAAGAACAATAGCGTCTTAGATCTCCATGCCGAATCTTGTTACAATACTGGACGAACAGAGAGAGGGCCAGCTCATTTCAATGAATAGCATTCCTGTATTTATTTCCACATGAGACGCAAGCTGATCCCAAGACCACTGATGGACAGACATAGATTAACAAAAGTAAAAACTTACAATAAAGCAAAAAAAAAAATTAAAAAAAAAAAGACATAAAAGCATAATACAAAAAAAAAAGACAAAAAAAGAAAGTCTAAAGTCAAAAGAAAACCTAAAATATTTAATGCAAATCAGGAATACACATGAAACCGTTTTATATTGTCTTCATTTTTAGCTTTTCTCATTTCATACAAAATGTAAGTCTGAATGTTCCCCCATATATAGCCAAACCCGATGTAGACAAAGGGGTAGATCCAGACCCAAGTGCTTGTTATGTTTCATCTTTCATTTTTACTGAAATGCGGGAAAGGAAATATGGAGATGTTGTCCATAGCAACCAATCACACTCCAGATCTCTCTATTTTCAGATCTCCAGAGAGATCATCAATTAATCACTGCCTGCCAGTCTTTAGGAATGGTGCTTACCTCTGCAGCACCCCATCATTTCCATACAGTACATTTATTTGCTTTATATCACCCTGGTCTGGCAATGGATCCCGCACACAACACAGTCTATCCTTTAGTGCATTTGTTACCTCTGCACTAGGCAGGCAGTTATGCAGTTTTTAAGGTGATCTGATATCTTTTCAAGTGGCTGTAGGATTATGTAGGGCAACCATCACTGTCACACACCACCTTTGCTCAGTCACTATCCTATGAATAGGCAACCATTTTATATAAACACTGAGAATGACCAGTTTTAAGTGAGACTCCAGTCACAGGTTTTGCAGACATCCCTATGTATACAATTAAGCTGGACAGAAATTTTCGCTCCCAGCAGCAGGTGACCAGAAAAAGGGGTGATTTTCCCATAGGGAAAGTATCCCGATATCCGAGCCACTCACCTCTCTGCTGCGACTGATAATCCTGGCAGAAGAGGCCAGCCTTGTGTAGTAAATCTAGCTTATAGGCTCTGCAAAAAAATATTGCAGAGTGTTTCTGGTACGATTATTGCCCAATTGGAAAATCCATTCTGGTAGCTCGTTACAGTTATCGGTCTAAACACCAGCTATCTGTATTATCAGGCTGATAATCAATGTAGCACATGGCCAGCTTTAGTATATAAACGGCAAGCACTTAATTGATCCCAACAGATTCTAACTAACCAATGGGGTAGAGATCACTGTTCTCTATAGAGCATATTTACACCTGTAGTCTGTGGTCCACCAAGTTCCAGTGTAGCCTATAGAGATGGCAAAGCATGCTGGGATTTTTCATCTCACAACACCTGGAGCACCACAGGTTGGCCAGACTTGAATCACTAAATTAAGAGAGCACAATAAACACTGGCATATCCTCCAACATGACCCCTTCCATACAGTACAATATACTGTACTCCTAAGCTTCCAACTATCAATCACCTGGTTGTAATTAATAAAATGATGTTAGAAAAACATTTTTGGCTTTAACAAAGCTGGTTACCAAAGTAACTGACAGTTGGACACTCAGAAGCAGAGTATTTTGTACCTAATGGAATGGGTCATGTTGGAGGGTCTGCACTGGGCAGACTTAAATTATTGCTGTTGGCCATAATAAGAGTCAAGGGGGGGGAGAGGCGGGGGGGGGGGGGGGGGAGACGAGTAGATTGGAGCCCCATAACAAGGAGGCAGTGCCTGAGTCTGGATGGGTGTTACTAGGTGGGACTGGTAGCAGAGCTGGGTAGGACCGCTACAAGCATGTATGGGTGCCGAGCGCTGTTTTGAGGCTGTCCGCTTGCTTACAGTGCAGGGGGGAGTGTGTGCCATGGGCCCCTTTCTTCTCCGGGATCCATGAAAGCTGCACCCATTGCAGTTATGCCCCTGGACCTGTGAAACCTGAAAATAAGGTATACTCAGGTTGAGAAAATCACAGGCTCATAAGTGTTAACGAGCCCTTACACTGAAGAGAAGGAAAGAAATGTACAATAATTAAGCATTAGCAGAAATTAAAAAAATGAAATAAAACTTAAAATTCATCAAGAAACCTATTTGTTTCCAATGCTATTTTTGAGCCCTATCTGCTGATCCATTATGGCTCTTATCGCAATCAGCAACTTTTAGGTAATGAGTGAAATAACAACTTCTGCCCATGAGGCATCTTAAGGGCCTACAGGTGTAGACAAGTCTTGGACATTCCCAAGACAATTCGCTGGCACCTCGGGGGTCTTATTAATGCAGACTAAACTGGGGGAGGTGGGATGGAACAGAATCAGAAGCACGGATCACTGAGCAAGTACCACAGGGACTTCACATCAAGGATACGTACTAGAGAAAATGATTTTGACAACAGATAAAAAGCATTTGATCCATTGAACGTGCCGTCTGCTACTTGTGAATAATAAATTCTCTTTGATTTTTTTGCTTTCCTTAAAGGAAAATGAACATATGCCGAACCATATACATTTATTGCTTCAGCAATCGCATTTACAGTTTAATAAGCAGTCCTCCAGCTCTATTTCCTATGAATGTGGAAGCAGTCATGAAGGTCTATTGAGACCTAGTCACCTAAACAATCTTGTTAGAAAAGTAATTAAACCTAAAGATATAAATCATTTGGGGGACTTTACTACCTGCGACAGATGTTTAATCCTAACAGTTTGTGATTTCACATTTCTTATTTATCGTTGTGAGTCCCCGGTCTGCCTTTAGAAATAGAGACAGCCAAAAGTTCCTTTTTGGCTGTCTCTAATTTGCAGCCGTTTTATTTTTTAGTTTTATGAATGGGTGAGTGTGCAGACCCAATGCAGATGACAGCTCTAACCTCTCCAGGGACTTTTAGTGTTGGGGAAGGGGGGGGAGGGTTAGGGTTAGGTTCTTAAGAAGGAAGGGTTAGAGTCAGTCTGCGGGGAGGGGGGGGGGAGGGGGGCTTAGGGTTAGGCTACAGAGAAGGGAGGG
>WWET01000170.1:858850-892001 GCA_011038615.1 Limnodynastes dumerilii | reverse complement strand
TAGCAAACCCGTTAGCAGTTATCCAAAAAGGTTAATAATGTGGGTCTGCAATTACACATAATATAAATAAATTCAATGACAGAATCAATTACTATGGTGGCCATGGGAGCTCGGCCTATTAGCAAGTGACAGATTAGCAAATCACTCTAAATTCTCTTTCCAATAAACTGTGTAAAGTCAGTATTACACAGAAGGAAAATTCAATTTAGGGCAACAAGAGCTGGATGAGGAAAAAAATAAATAAAAAATTGACCCAAAATGACTAATTAATTCTCTGCTTTAACAGCACCATTGATCTTTCTGTCATTCAGGGAAGAGAAGTTTTCCCATTTGTGGGAAAATTACCCTGGGAAAACAAGATTTATTCCTAGTCTTTAATTTAATCAGAGGATATGCTATGTTCTTACTAATTTATTACTGGCATTTATAAAATGTGTGCATTTATAACATCATTTTACCATTTCCTCTCTATTAAAAGATATGAAGCACGTCCAATTTCAAAACGTATCTATACTCCAGACATGGCCACCTTTGGCACACCACGTTAAAACTCCCAGAATCCTCCAACAGCATAGCCATAGCTGATACCTGGTAGAGCATGATTGGTCATCTAGAGGTCCAAAGGGTTAATTATGGGATGAAATCCTAGAGCAGCATCATAGCTAAAATTTATATCATCTGGTTTCATTGGGTAGTTGCAGATATTATATTAGTTTAATTAATCAGACACTCAAAAGGTGAAAATGGCAAAATGCAATTTTGCTGAAACTGACTCATGCAGAGTCCTAGAACAGTAGTAGAAGACAGATCACATTCATCTTAAACCAGCTACACACACCATACAATAATCTGTGCAATTCAAAACGGTCCATAAACTCTATTAACATTTAACAGGATTGCTCAGAATTTCTGATCAATCCAACCAATGCTGGGCCGACCAGATTAGGATCACCGCAGGTGCAGTGGGTAATGCGTGTACACTATACAGCCACAGCAACCGAAGCATTAGATCGGGGGTAGGGGATATTGCAAAATATAGCTAGAATTTCTTCTCCTTACAGCCATTCAGAAGCCAAAACGAAAAGCAGTGTACATTAAAATATATTACATTATAAATAGTAAAGCCACAATCATACTTTCATCAGTACTATGGCATGAAAAGAATACAAGAATCAGCTAAGTCGGAACACAGCATTGCTCTAACAATATACTATCTCAATGCCAAAAGCAGTCACCATCAGAATTTGCAGCTAAATCTAGCTCAATCCAATTGCATTAGTTACATGCAGTTTTTGTGAAGTATTGGACACATTAAATATCTGAAATAGAGATTACGTCCTTTAAGATTAAGTGATCATATCAACTACCTAAATTTGCTGTTTGTGCAGAAAATTAGAATTTTCTTTTTCCCTTTACAAAGATATAAACTGTATAAGCAATTTAAATCAATTTAACATTCAGGAAGTTGAAGCAGATTAATGTGACATATAGAATTAATACCAAACATAAATCCCTGAAAAATAACAGAGCTAAGCCATTACAAAACAATGTCAGCTCACTCGGGGAAGGTTTATATACACACCAATAGAAAAGGACAGTGCATTAAGATGATTTTTCCTTCCCCTAATGGGTTCTGTTCAGCAGCTTCATAATAATCAATACTTCTAGTGAGGAGGCCAGATACATTTCAGATATTGAAAGGGATAAGTATACCAAGTTTTCCATTTCTGCTGTAATAAAATATTTAGCAATAGGTATGGGCAGAACTTAAGGCCTCTGCAAATGTACACTTAATTACACAAGTAAAGATGGCCATGCTGGGCCTCAGCACAGAGGGATAGTATCACCATATACATTTGGACAAACATGAAGGTTGTTTGTCAAGTGCCCATATTGGTACTAGCTTCAATATTGTTATGAGCATCAATATAGATACCAAAAGTCATTTTGGCACTTTGATATTTGACTTCTTGATTGTGCAGATTTTGCCATTAGTGAATCTTATATTTAAGTTACATTTCTATTTGATTCATATGCATTCAAACTTAAGACACTACAAATTTTTTCAAATTTGTCAACATTAATATTTTTATGTAACAGTGGTTCCAGTGCTTAGCAGTTCTGCCTCACAGCACTGAGGTCACAAGTTGGATTCCTGGACAAGGCCTTATCTGTGTGGAGTTTGTATGTTCCCTGTGTCTGTTTGGGTTTCTTCTGTGTGCACGGTTAGATCGCCACCCCATAGGCAGGGCCCTCTTGACACTTGGGTATGCTTACTTGAAAAAGTCCCAATTCAGGGACGAAACGCGTCGCATTGGAGGTGTTTTTTATCCTTGAAGCAAGGTTCAGTGTCCGTGGAGGCTTGTGAGGCTAGCCCTATTGCCTAGTTACTGTGGGGCTAAAACGACTATTTCCACTCTGCTCCGACCGGGGACGCCCGGTAACGTTGAGCACGCCCACCTTCTAGCTCCGATATCATCTTTGTGCAGCCAGAGCCCTTACGGCTTACCACAGCAGCGGTGTCAGTACGGTAATAACTTTTCAATACTTGCTTACTTTGTATCAATTAATTCAGCTACCGCAGTATTCAATAGGCGGTTCTACAGTGCAATAACACGCATATCACCTTTCTATTGCAAGCTACGGCGGGTGTCCCTCTAGCTTTGCTATATATAATCACTGCCTAGTGTGTTACCTCATTTACATCTGAGTGTTGGGACACTTGTTACCATCTGTCTGCGAACTTACATATTGCTATTCTCCAGCTATTAGTAGCTAACCACAAATTTTACCATCAGTCTGTTGATTTATGTTCTATCTCACCGCTGCTTGACTGGTTTATACAAGATCACTCCACAGTGGTAAAATATACCTACCGTTCGGGCCACTGGTTTTCCAGGGGTTCCCTGCGGGCTGTGGGGGGTCTAGTTTTATTGAATTATTACCTTGTCTTCCTTTGTGCAATTTATTAATTGTTTGTACTAATTATCATGATGAGAATTATATATTAAATTGTGTTTTTTAGCTTGAACCAATTGCTCCGTTTTCTACTCATTAACCCTTCACTTTTAACCCTTTTTCTTATTGCTCAGCGCGGTGCATTATTTCTATTCTGTTATGCTTCTGTTTAGTGTCCAACTTCACAGAAACAGTAGAACACTATCTTTTAAATAAAAAAAATCCATCAGGTGAAGCATTTGAGGCTCTGACCCAGAAACATATATAAAGCCAGATCTTAATACTTCCCCGCGATGTTGTGTTCCGCACATATGCAAGCATGTGGCTACCAGATCAGAATGCAGACACTACAGGCAGCGTCTGACATAGGGGTTTGTAATTCCAAGTCACGCGCACTTGCAGTTGTATCCAATGTACGGTAGAGCCATGGCCGATCTAGATATCTGCACCGCTGCCATATTACCTTTGTATAAGTTGGAAAACTTTAGGCAGTCCTTGGCTATTGGAAGCTTGTTGGAACGAAGAGAGTGGTCAAGCAAATGCGCAAATATCCATGACCTGCATTTGTGGATTTTTAAGCATTCTCGGGGATCCGATCTTATTAGGATTCAGATTGTAGTTATTTTCTATCTCAGTAACCCAGGTCATTGAATCATATTATTTTATCATTTTAAACCAACCAGCTAGCCAAATACACAAACACAATATTATTACTTCCACATATTTCTCAGAATATTTATAAAATGATAACAATGGTAACAATCACGGAATTCCACAGCACTAGGTAAACAAGACTCCTTCCTAGGGCCCGATTCAATTTGCCGCAAAGTAGGGCCTATTACAGCAGACAAAATTCACGGGATTAGCTTTGCACTGCAAATAACGCGGATGCGAAGCTAATTGAATCGGGCCACTAAAGTCAATACAGACAATCATCAAACCTCTTATTTTTAAGACTTAAAAAAAATATATATATATAAACCAATGAGGAGACTGACATGCAGTGCATTCAGTTATCGTATTACCAAATATAGAGTTAATTGGCCGAGCGATTAAGAAATAATTTATTCTGTGTCACATACGTCTTGTTCCGTATGTATGATGCAGCGCTTTACAAAAGTGTAACCAGAAATACCTAGCCAACGGGGAGACTGCCAAGGAATGCAAGACTCCTCTCTAAAGGCACCTTGGGAATGTAGATAAGCTTATCTACAAATGAGGTTACAGATTAGAAATACCTTATAGATGTATATTTATTCAAGAAAAAGGTTTAGAGATTATTTTCTGAAATAGCAAATCTAAACAAACACACACAAAACAAAAAGCAGTCCAAATGCACAGTAGATAAAGCATAGTGGTTGGATACAGTAAAAGAAATAAAAAGCTCAAATTCCAAATTCCTTTTTAAAATATGCCTAGCATGCAGAAACACCACATCCGATACACTAACCTTTACCATTTGCATTCACTGTCAGTGTTAGTTAGAGTACTACTCAATTCTCTTGTTAATTTTTTTTTTTTTATTTACAACACTTAAGCAAGGCCTTGTGGTCTTAAACACCGCTTACATTGACAGAGGTCATCGTTTATCATGTATAATGCTGGGATATTTCATTTGTTTTTAAACAGAGTGGCCACCTGACACAGTAGAGACACTCACTTGAAGCCGTAACCACTGTTCATGACATAGCAGTCTATCAAATCTCATGGACTCACTTCCTCATAAACAGAGGCTAACCAGTAATAAAGTGCCCCCTCAGTCTCAACAAGACAATTACCTGAGAAAAACCCGTGCCTTGTTCTGGTGCAAATATAGAACTGACACTGACTAATTTTAAGCCCTAGGCCAAAACTTCACCCGGTGCCCAATAAAAATAAATATATGTCATCTAATATATGTTAATTTATATGTCAAACTCATTAAAACTTTGTTATACTACAATTTTTCACCACTTTTCAATTCTTCCATTTTTATTTTATTTCTACAATGAGTTTTCATGTGTAATATATGCAAAAATAAAAGAAAATATTTAAAGAACTGAACAATACAGCTGCACAATTATAAGTTACACGAACAGGGCTCCATTCTTTTTCCCCCATTTGCGGAAACTGCCAGGAGAGAAACGAAGGTCCCCTCAGCGGCGCCTTTTTCTCAGACTGACAGCTAATGTGCACCACAGAGGAAGCCTAACAGGTAAATAAATTAATACTAGCAAGAAAAGAAATTATAGATACAGAGACATGGGTCCGGTTTCACAGTTACGTACTTTTCGTCTTATTTACGCTATGTACAAACTATTTCTGTATGTAGATTGCGTAAGCGCGGTCTAAAAAACACGCTTACGCAATCTACGTACAGGAATGGTACGTAGATAGCTTAAATAAGCTACTATGCATGCTTAGTAGCTCAATTCTTAAAACAACGTACATAACACGACTGTAACTGTGAATCCGGACCATGGAGCAGGAAGACAAAGGTAGATATTCCATTAGTACAGCCTTTTCTTGCTAAATAAATTGTGTAATGTGGGTTCATTCTGATGTGTGGAGATACAGCAAAATACATTTACCGGTAATTATTTTTTATTTATTATTATTTATTTATTTAATTTTTTTTAAAGTCCAGTCTGACCACTGGTACTTTCTCCTTTCAAGTATCTCTATAAGAGCAGTCCGTCCAGTATCGTAAATAAAGTTGGTTTTATTGGCACACACCAGCAGCAGAACATAGCAAACAAAAACATTTAAAAAATCCTAGGCTTGTGGAGCCACTGCCTAATAGCGTGTTATTTATACCAATAATCTGGGATTTTTAACCTAGGTTACTGCAGGGTGATCTGAAACACTAAACAAAACAGTGTGAAGGGCTGCTCACGCCTACGGGAGAGAGATTTATGTACTGTTGCTATGGCGACAGTGAACAAATCTCTCCAAACAGGTGTGTTAGGTGAGACCCAAGTTCAAAAACCAAGGTCAGTGCCTTTCACACCAACACTTTACCAGGGCTGGACACGGGAAAAACACTTTTCTTATCCTAGGTCATTAGAACCAGGACCCCGATAACTCTCACATTCAACCCTGGTTGTTGGAGTTTTGACCCGGGTCTAAGGCAAACTACCCGTGTTTTTAATGGTGATGTGAAAGGGGTAATACACAGAAGAACATCACCGGCTACAATGAGGGGACCTGCTGTCCTTCCTCAATAACACAATGCAATTCACCTCTCACAACCCGTCTGGTCTCTCCAAGGGAGCTCCTGACTCAGAGATCCCAGAGGAATGAGAGACACCTGCTGTAAGCCCTATAAGCATCTCACACAGGTGCTTCTAATCAGCCTGCTGCCACAGCCCAAAGACCTGAGGATTTAAAGCACAAATGAGAGAAACTTAGGACTAATGTACATAATGTCAAGGTTTAGTTTTACTGGAAATCGTTCTTCAGGGACAGGGGATAGCAAGTGGATCTGTAGATCTGAAGTGTTCTAGCCAGTGGAATTATTCCTGCATGCATCATACTACAGTATAAGCAACTGAATGTGACAGGCTCTAAATAATATTAGGAAATTGCATGCACTGAATTTGGCAAATGAATAGCCTGGGACTGTATGGGTCCCTTTTCCATCAGAAACAAACAGTATATGAATCCTAAGTGGAAAAATGTTTATCATAAGCTTTATTGGCAAAAATTCAAGGTCATATTTCAAGTTCAGAAAATGCAGGGGATTGTAGGGACAGGAAGCCAATTTTGATAAGTGCTTTATGTTAAGGCTTCAATATTAACCAAGAACAATAGTTGTATTTTTTCTCCCACAAATGACCTTGAAATAAAACAAGGGCATCTGTTTTGCTGTCCACATTCATAATCTTTAACTGCCAACAAGTATACAATTGGAGCCCAAATTACAAGTGCAAGTGATAAGGTAATGTAGAAAAAAAAATATATAAAGTATACAATTGGAGCCCAAAAGTGATAAGGTAATGTAGAAAAAAAATAAAATATAAATATATATATATATCTATATACACACACGGTTTACACTCTCCTGGAATGTCCCAGTATCCCGGGAGAGCCTGCAAATCAACCGCAAGTGACCTGAGGGCTGTGGTTTCCTGCCCTCCTGCCTAGCAACACTAGTATACTAGTGTTGCTAGGGACAGAGAGGGACTTGATGACACAATATGCGCCATCAAGCCTTGTTCCGATTCCTATTACAGCTAAAAACGGGTATTAATCAGGGGGTGGGGCTTAATGACGCAATTTTGCATTAAGAATCATTAAAAAGCAAGTCTCTCTCCCATTCAGTTTGCAGAAAATACACATATCTAATGATTCTTATTTTCTCATTGAATACTTGCGTCCTGAGGCCATCCATAAAATAATCCAAATAGAAAATAAGCTTAGACTTACTGAAGCAGTTAAACTGAGATTGTGAAAACAATGTAATCCCAGTTACGGGTAGACCCACCCTCACTGCGTAATTACATAATGGAACGCCACTCACACCGCATATTATATTAAGGTAATTTAGACTTAATAGGGTGGAGAAGAAATTCTTAAGAGATTAAAAAAAAAAACCCAAAAAATACAAATATGAATGCTTAAAATCGGTTAAAATATTAAGTAGCTTTGCTACTTGGGCGTGCTGTCAGTCAAGTGTAAAAAATGTATTGTTTGTTCATCATTGCCTATTCATTGTAGTTTGTGCTTTAGATAAAAAAAAAATAAAAAAATATATATCTCTTTATATTACTGGGGTTTGAAAAAAAGGACAAAACAGGTGCAAGAGTACAACTTGGCTAATGCACTTTGCAAAGTAAGGGGTGCCAATAAAAAGAGGGTAACTATTAATGCCCACAGTCAGAGCTGTAGGAGCTCAGACTGCAGTTTACAATGTTTTTTTTTTGTTTTTTTTAATAAAATAAAACTAAACTATAAATAAAAGTTATAAAATAACGCCCCACCCCTATTAAGAAAATTCATAAATAATAGCCGGCCACCATTACAGGACATGCTGATGTTTTAATTATGTATTAATAGTTTTAACTTTTATTTTTAAATGTGTAATCTTCTATATTTCCTTTTTTTTTTTTTAATTTACAGTACCTGCGCCTTCCACTTACACCACAGACACTGACAGCTACAGCGCATATTTAAATGAGAAAAACATCCCTGTTCTCATTTAAATACCGCAGAACTCCCAGTTCCACTGACACAGTGCTGTTGGATGCGCTCACAGTCGGATAGGAAGTGTCCTGTCTGGAGTATGCGCAGTGCTCATTTTGGCTGCACTTCCGTCTGAAAAACAGGCGACGGCACAGCTCTGGATTAGCCCCACTGTGTACATAGTGTGACACGGCATGGTGGAAAAGCTGGACAAAAAGGACTTGTAAGACTCTGCAAGAATGGAGGAAGATAAATATATTCTAAATACACCATATGTATCTTTTGTAGCAATCTTTAGAATAATAACAAAAGGAAGGGGTCCGGAGTGTTAATAAACTAAAAGAAAAAAAAGAAAAAAGAAAAAAAAAAATTGAGAATGTGCAGCATAAAGACAATTCCGGATTACAGATTTTCCACATCCGTTAGCACTTTAATATGTCCACACCGCAGCAGATGTATAACAGTCTACACCATCATAACATCCCTGACAGCTGCATCTATTTGTTATCAAGGTGTCAAACGGAGAACATTTTCCATACATTTGAAGCAGCAGCTGGTACAGTAGAACAGGCATCTGTTTGCAACCAATAAGACTTACTTCAAGTGCATGCGCTTCAATTCATGTCTTTTAAACTGAAGTCTGACAATTTTTTTCCCTGGTTGCTTTTCTGCTTAAAACAGGTTTATTATCAACTATAATGACAAATCGTTAAACAGGTAGGCGCAAATTTAAAGTTTGCAGGGAGGCGCCGAACACCCTAGCCCCGGCCCTGCCTCTTACATAGATCACATTCAATCCCTATATTACCCAATGAGGTACGCGATATGATCTACAGAGACATTCCATGTTAACGGACTGGATTCAGCCCTCCCTTTGCTCATACAGAGTTATGATATCTTACCCCCACTTATAATACGGATGCTGCAGTAATAACGAAAGAACACAAAGACCGTACAATTTGCATTCGCTTCCTATCCTATCCCGCCGTCTGAATATTTACCAGGACAGAATTCTGGTTTCAGATTCGGTCCAATCTTATTATCATATTCCACTAAAAAAAGTTAAGAGAAAGAATCAGGTTGTCATATGGGAAATCAGTGGCCCTGTTGGGTAGAGTCTAAGCCTGTCAGGCCATCTTCAGCCTACAAATTGTGCTAGGCCTGCCTTATGATCAAGCATGTTTCCTGCACAAACCAGTCAATTACTTTTACATGAACATATGATATGATTAGACAGCATTCAGTAAGATGCAGAATGTCCAAATATTATCACTAAGAATAAGAAAAACATGCAGCTATATCAGTCAGCTCCTTGCATCGCTATCTGTTTAGACAAATACATTCATAGTACTAACCTTTCTTGTGCATAATATATTTCTGTATTTTATCACGAGCTCATACATCTCACTAACCACAAGTTGTATTAGAATTACTCGCTCTGCTATCAACATGTATGTGCTAATTTCTCTGGGGAAAGTCAGTTCCTGAAACTGGATACATTTGACAGATATGGGAAACCTGACAGAAAATACCCTATTTACAAGCACTTCCTTTAATTGCATAATGAAGGCAGTATTCTTCTACCTATCTGGGCTATTTACAGCAACACAGTATCCAAACTCTCTCACCTTGAATCACCACCAAGAGTTTGCACCTAAACCAGTTTCATTTTTTAACCATTTGATCTGAAATCAAAGTAAAATTTAAAAATGTCTTTTTAGAATCACTGAGAAGTAGGTGGACAAAATGGCTGACATTAGGAGCCATTATTAAAAACAAAGCAGAAGCAAGAAAAGTATCACAAAACTTAAAAACCTTCATAAACAAACTAAAAATAATAAGTAAATAAAATAAATAAATATTCCATAAACTGTCTGACTGTGTTTCACCTTTCAAATGTTATCAGTGGATTTTTTGGGCAGGTCAGTAACTTGCAGACATCCTTGTTTGTGTAACCTATTATTACAGAAAGTTTATCTAATGCTTAAGGTCAGATCAGCATAACTTTCCTGAAAAATATTAACCCTGAAAACATACTTTCTATCCACAGAGGACGATCATGGCTGTAAACTTTAGACAACACACAAAGACTGGAATTTCACTACATGCTCAGTAGGTGCAGGTTTCCATTACAAATCAGTAAATATTCTAAGAATGTTCTCTGCATAACCAATGGTCTTCATGGAACAGCAGCATTATGGGTCACATAGGATTTGAAGGTATGCCCTTAGACCCTGTGGTTCACATTACAATATCCAGAAAGTTACCCCCTGCTGTTTATTGCCAAACTAATGACATTAATAGTCTCAGGACAGGGAACTACCAGTACTGCACATAGTATATATATGACTCATACTGTACTACTATGTATATTGTGCATGTATTCCTCATATTGTACAGTGCTCTCTGTATATTGTGCATATATTCCTCATATTGTACAGTGCTCTGTATATTGTGCATGTATTCCTCATATTGTAGAGTGCTCCGTATATTGTGCATGTATTCCTCATATTGTAGAGTGTTCTCTGTATATTGTGCACATATTCTTATATTGTAGAGTGCTCTCTGTATATTGTGCATGTATTCCTCATACTGTAGAGTGCTCTCTGTATATTGTGCATGTATTCCTCATATTGTAGAGTGCTCTCTGTATATTGTGCACATATTCATATATTGTAGAGTGCTCTCTGTATATTGTGGACAATTGATGAGCCAGAAAAGTGGTTTTTTTTTACCTTCACTGATGCTAAAATTGAACAGCTTATTAGATCAGTAGAAAAATCACTGTAGTGTGTAGCCAGCTTTGCACATGTATGCAGGAGTCTACCTTGTCACTACCGGAGACTGGGGCACATCCTAATTTCAGGGAGACCTTCAAATAAATTCAAGCACAAGAAAAAAGGATTTACAATCTTGATAAAGGCACAAGAAATGGATGTCTCCACTGTGTGTGCTGCTGAAAAGAAAAAATCCCCCAACCTTTATTTTTATGGCAAAAAAATAAATAGAAAAAAAACAAATAAGAAATCTGAGCACAGACTCCCATAAGAATATATTTACTTTTGATTTCCTGTGTTTGTACTAAGTGGCATTTCAGCGGGATACTTATTTACGGAACAGAAACAAATAATTTAAAGCAAAACACCCTCTGGCTTTATTCAGTTTCACCCAACGCACAGTTATAGACAGCGTCTCAAAAAAATGGATTTCTTAATGCTTTGCTGTAAACATCTGTGTGTGAAATAAAGACAGCCAGAAGCTGCAGCTGTTGCCTTGAACTCACTTTTTGACACCACATATGCTTCTATGGATAAAAGTGGTTAGAAGAGATGAGTGAAATTTGCAAGACTCTTCAGCAGAATAACCACCACATTCCGCAGAATATCCACCACATTCCGCATTTGCCTGCAAAATGTAACAGCTTTCTCTGGCAGAATTTATCATCACGCGTTTCACACAGAATCAACCCCCCCCCCATTATCCTGAATCAGATTTTTACTTAATTAAACTTAATCAAGTGTTGTTCAGTCGCATATGGTTGGCTGCCTATATTCCGTACTATAAGTGTGACAAGCTTGAACTTACAAATCCAACATCAGTGCAGGAACATACTTGCCCAACTCTTGAAATTAGGGACAGCAAGCCCCCTACCTGCATTTGCCTCATAGCAGAGCTTGAGGATAATAATCAAGTCTTACCACCTTGACTGGCGGACAGGGCTTGATAGCACAATTCCAGTCATTGAGCTCCAACAGCAATTCAGATATGCATGATCAACCATGGTCCAGGTCAGCTTCTGCTGAGGGATCTGTTCCCCAGTTATACTCTGTACAGAGCTCTAGAATAACTTGGTGATTTAAATAAAAACATGAAGACACTTCTAGTAAGAAAATAGTCCATTCTATATAGTGTCATGTTATGTCATTTTATTCGCACTACCAAACTCTACTCCTGCAATCCTTGGCTAATCCTACTGCATGGTCAAAGCGCAGAGGGCGTAGACAGTTTCGAGGAGAGGACCTGACATATATACAAGTCAATAGTGGCCATCTATAATCGGTGCAAGTCCCCACCACAAATGTTCCGACCCACATCCATCTGTAATCATATGCAGATGACATTTCCCATCGTCTCCCAGTAAGGGAGACGATGAAGTTTACACCTGGGCAAAACCATGTTGATTTCAGGGGGAGTCAAGGTAATTGTATTCTTTGCACGCAAGTATATATCTTTGAATTGCTTACTGCACACAGATACTGACCAGCTTTACTATCACTCTGTTATTTAGACTTGGGATAGGAAACATCACCTCTCAACTCTAATACGGTTTGCAACAGATGAAATATGACTCCCCTGCAATCAACATGGTTTATCCCAGGAGTAACTTTCCTCTCTTATTTTTAAGCTCCTTCTTAAGTCTGAATCAGGCCCATTATTAGCAGTCAACAAAATCAAAATCAATCTGTGTAATATTAACGATGTTTCTCACAATTACTGAGCTCTCAATAGGTTTAGCAAATCTCCTGAATTAACCAAAAAAATATTTATTTAAGGCAATTGTAATAGTGTTTACAGAAAGTTCTGTGGGAAGCCATTAATCCATTGTTTTCTGTAGCGTTTTATCAGTGTCTGTCAGCACACAAAAATTTCCAAAACAAACTATGACCTAGAGACATACAAAACCTTTCCTAAGCAAACTCATCAGCTAGATAAGACCTCCATAGTACCCATACTTTCTATCACACGTGCTCATTCCCATTTAGAATGAATGGTGGGGTCTACGTACTCTCAAGTAAGCGCCCTCCAGATATTACATGCGCTTTACGTATTTATCTTCTATTGTACAGAACTAAGTTCTGTACGTTATTCAGTGGAAACGGGCTGTGCTTCCCATCTGCCTGCCAAGGGGGGCAGTGGAAGCATTGACATTATACAGATGGGATGGGTTTAGGTATTTATGAGCGATCAGCAGTCAGACAGAGCGCTGACCCGCTCGTATGACTTAAAGCTAGCGCAAATCATACAAATATGTGCAAGAGTGATGGGAGTGACAGGGGGAGTTCACTCCTCTCTGTGTGTGAGAGTCTGGATTTAGCCAGATATCAGATTTGTAGCAGCAAAGATAAGCCCACAACATCAGCAGCAGAACCAACCTGCACAGCTTAGAGACGGGATGCAGTCACCGCCTCCAAAACGCTATTTCCAAAGTAGAGACAAAAGCTCATTGTCAGCTGTTTCGAAAATGGCGCTAATTCAAAAATTTTAATCATGAATGGTTAAGTACGTTGACCGCCACAGACCCGTCACACTGGACCGGACAGGTGAGTATTATAGGGAAGTCTATAGGGAGTAATAGTCTATGGGACGGAGTCTTCGGGTTAGGCTGCAGGGAAGGGAAGTCTTAGGGTCAGGGTAATGGAAGGGGAGGGTTAGGGTAACGACTAGGGTAAGGGTTACATTAATACTCACCATTTGCATCTATTTTTGCATCTATTTTCGATGGATCGACTGTTTCTCCTCAGCAAGGCAGAAAACAATCTTCTCGAAACAACCCAGACCGCTTAAATATTGGGCCCTTCTATAGTGGACACGGTGCCTGTGTATGTAGTATACCCTTGTTAGCTCAATTCTAGTTATATAGGACATAAACGCAGTATAGTATAGACTAAGGAATAATAAGAGCAGACATTGGCAATTCTGTGATAGGTCTCTAAGGTTTGTGGGTTGCCACTTAGAATGCCCCCCCCCCCCAATATTTAAGTTCCCCATCTTCCACTAGCACAGAACACACTGCGGCTCTTGTGTTCTAGAGGGCGAGATTTGAACAGGTTCATTTGTTGCAGCTAGATCTAGTCATGTTTCGTGCTGGAACTCTAACACAATGCCTGAGAAAAGGGTAAGACGGTTTGTCTCAGGACATGTTAGGTCCTGCACATTAAATTCCCAGAAAGGAAGGTGAAATGTAACGCGGAGGGAGTAGAAATCTTGGCAGCTTTTCCCAGAGAGGTCCCTGCAGACTGGAAGCCATCTGGTAAGCACGGCGATAAACCAGTTTCCATGGCACATAGATCCAAAAGCTCCCCGTAACAAGATGATACTAATTGATGTTTCCTAGCACAGCTGGTAAAACTGCATCTGTCCAGCCTCAAGAGTCTTGACGGAGTGAAGGAAATTGTATTGCAAGAAATAGAATTAGGCATCCTGTTGGTTACATTAATAAATAACACAATGAAATGATACAGGCAACCCCTTTACTCGTAACGACAATTCATGATCAACCACAATCAGCTCCTTACATGCTCCCATTTGTTATGGCTTATTACACATTGCTGTACTACATGTACATCTTTTCTTTGATTAAATGTATTAATTTGGCTTCATTGCAAAGATTAATAGTGCATGTGGCCTCTTGAACAGACAAAGAGATCCATCGGGTCATCTTTATTTTAGTATAAGGCTCGCCCATCAGGTATGATCTTATAATACTGCACTTGGTGGAGCGGGAGAACTAAAGCTGCCCGATAATCTGTGGTCTGTCGTAGCACCAATCCAAATAGGATTGGCTCATCGGCTGTAGAAACATTCGGGTGATCAGATTATTGGGCAGAACTGTTTTTGCACTATTTTATCTACCATCAGTTCATAGCGCACACACACACACACACACACAAACAAACAAACAGTGATCGATAACTATATACGAATGGTGAGAAAGATAATTCTTAATAAGGGATATTCCTTCAGATCTGCTATCTGGGTATATTATATTATACACTGGATGGCAAGTAATAGATGCAATACAACCTAGCGATCCCATGGGGACTGGCAACACTCAATAATGGGGCAGCTTTGCCCTTTTAAATGTTTGATCTAGATCAGGTCTTGTGTCCTTCTCATGTCTATTACATGAACCCTGTTTGACAATATGACAATCTCTAGCAATGAACCTTGAAAGACACAATGAATAATTCACAGCCTATTGAAAGTATAACCAAAGATAAGCCATATGTCACACACAACAACCAGGCCATACACCAGTATAATGAGACATTACTAATTCATAGAGCAGAGAACAAAGAGCACTGTCACATGTTGCTTCTTTATTGATTAGTGGTTACCTGACAAACCCCAACAACCTGCAATAGAAGTATTACTACACTTATGCTCTACGAACCACAAGAACTTCAGGAGCTAATTGCCTTTTACTTGGTTTAAACATTATATTGAACATAAAATCCACAGAAGTTTTCAGAAGGATCTTCATGGCCTTGTCAGGGAGGAGTTGTTATGCCATGTTAACAATAACATGTCAAGTCTTTAAATACTGTTGGGAACTTGATAGATAGGACAGCATAATGGCGGACTGGTGTGGGTACAATGCTGTCTTATTGTAACAATTCCTCCTCAGTAGAACATAGAATTTGCAGAAGAAGTGTGTAACCATTATCCAGCTAACCATTCAAAAGAGACGCTAAAGTGGGAAGTCTGGAAAAAGTAGAGAATATGTCACTATGAGACCAGTGCAGCTTAATACAGTTCAAAAAACATGGAAGATTCTGTCTGTATATTCTACCATCTTTTCGTCATCACATGCCCAAAGCGTGACAGTGACCCCACTGGGGTGTCCTGAAACCCTACTGCATTCAAAAACTGAATCCATTTCCCGCTCATAAGGGTAAGGTGGTAAATAAAATAAAAAAAAACACACACATCATATAGAAAATGTATATGCAACTTCGATGTGTGGGCTAAAATGATAGCAAGATAATGATAAAAAGTTAATGTTACAGCTACTACAAAAAAAGAAAGAGTATAATTATAGATACATATACAAACACACACACTGAAAATGACCACAGGGTGGCGTATCAGCACACACAAAGAGAAGCAGGTAAGTAAGCGGAGCTCGGTTGCAGGAGCATATAGCAAATGGTTTTCAGGCAACACAAACCAGCATCATCCAAACAAATTGTGCTTAAGTAGAGACAGTTTTAAAATGGTCTCTTTGTTTAAGCATAATTTGTTTGGATGATGCTATATAAATAGTGGAGACTCCCTATAGGAAACCTAGAATACAAGACATATCTGACAAGATGTTGCCCATAGCAATTAATCAGATTCTAGCTCTTACCTTCCTATTACATACCAACGAATGTCAGCTAGAATCTGATTGGTCGCTACAGGCAACATCTCCACTTTTGCAAACCCACAGCTTAGTAAATCTGACCCTTGGTATCATATACAAGTGTTCCAAAAAAAAAAAAAACCCCAACAGAAGACCTCATCGTATACCCTCTTCTAAATGTTATTATACAACAATTTAGCAGAACGTAACCAATACACTCATTGTCCATTTTATAACCACTATTATTTACTGCAAATCTGCATCCATGATATTATGTGGGATAAAGATAATCATATCAGTGGAAATCATTTATGTTTTATGTCAGAACTTTTGTTACACATTCTCATTTGGAAAATAATGCAACATAATACCACAAACTTGCTGAATGTGAGTGAAGAGGAGACACTAAGGAGCCATGCAGAGACGTCAAGCCCTTCCCTAGTGCCGATATGGCAGAATTTACATAGGAAGTTGTGCAAGTCCATTAAAGCTTGTAAATTACACAGAAATTCACAAGAGCTTCCCTGAAACCTGTGTGACTAAGCTTACTTTGTGCTTAATGTTATAAAAAAAAAACCCTTATTTAATACTATGACTAATAGACACACCTGTTGCAAGAATTACGAATATGTGATATGCAAGCTGCTGTAGATGGTCACATGTTCATCAGAAGTTGTATTTACAGGAACCTGACTGCTTAGATCAGCTAACAATAACTTTTGTAACAATTCTGGAAATACTCCAATGCCTGTATTTTTCTTTGTTTTCATTGCTACTGCCCCCTTTCTATTAGGTATGCATTATATATGACTATTAACCACAGAACAATGACAAACACACTTCTTGGATAAGAAGAAATAAATAGACGTACTATTAGGCAATATTAGTTCTGCAGAACATGATCGTCCATGTGTTCTGCTGACTTTTTTGCACCTCCAAATCTTATGACCAAGCTTCGTTTGGGAGAGTCACAAAATTCAAGGGAAAATGAAAGTTCTAAAAATGAATGGGGAAGGGGGGGGAGGGAGGTGGCAAGTTTATTTTTCTTTATTTAGAACGGTTTTCTATAGAAAAATGAAAAACTAATAAAATAAATAAAAGGTCTGTGAAACAACAGGGCACATAGTATGTGTATCCTGGCATTAAGGTGTCAACACTTGCCTGGAGATTAAACTATTTTTTACAAGTCCTGACATTTTCATAGCACATACATAGCAAGACTTAGCTGAGTGGAAACAAAATACATGTATATGTACTGCAATGCAATATTAACTGCTGTCATTTCAGGGGGAAAAAAAAAATAGGAACAAAATAAATAAAGACTGTACAACACTGTAATAAATAACAGCCTTTTGTTACATTAAAAAGGCCTGTGGCTTTCCAGGTGTTGTGAAACTTCGACTCCCAGCATGCTATCAGGTATCGCCTATGTATTATGCATTCAGACCATGCTGGGACTCATCTTATATATGGTACATCGGTTTGTGTACATGCATAATATGTCAACACACATAAATAAGGACTCCGAGGCATTGGTGAAACTAAACACCTTAACTCGGCATCATCGCCTATTAATAACAGCCTTGTTTATGTTATACTGACATACTGTATATCAGTTTTGTAAACAGACTTAAAGGAATGGAAGCTTCTGTCAGTCCTACAGCCTAGGAGAGGCATTTTTAACTGCCCCTCTACCCATAACGATTATATAAGTGGCCAGTAAGACCCAATAAATGTTGAGCCTAAACAACCTATTTTTTATTGTGCAATACTTGGTATAAATGTGGAAAGCCTGCTACACTACAGGCAGATTTGTTGATCAAAGACATTGCATAGGAAAGCGGGGAGAACAGCACACAAAAACTGACAGAACGCAGAGAATAATTTCAAAGTCAAATTCAGAGTAAACAGAATTGTTTGGATATTTGAAGAAAGGTTCACACTTCTATAACGGCTTTGTAGAGGTAATCATACGTCTTCCTTTTTACCAGCACAGGATTAGGAATAGGTGCCTATTTATTATGTATACACATTTAGTCATTGAGCAGTGAATGGTTTACTTGTATACATTCTGTTACGTATAACCCATGAAGGTCACAGCACAACTGCCAATTCGCTCTGTGTACACTCTTCTGCAGCATTAGAAGTGCATTTTTATTGGTCTGGCCGTCTATTGTGTCTACCCAAACCAAAACATATCATTTAGATGGTGTGGTTTGTTTTGTCTGCCAAAATACAAAACACACCCTCAATGGGTTCAACTATGTCAATAGATCTGTTCTCTCAAATTGAGAAATGCAAATGATCAACAAATTTACCTGCATAAAAAAATAGATTGCTTTTATAACAAAAAAAAGCAACAACAAAGACCCCAAAATAAAGGAGCTTAGTTTCATTGGTGGAAACCCTATTTTAAAAAGGACTTGTTCGTCTATTGAGAAAGCTTAGCTTGCTGTACCGAGCGATTATCGGGTGATCAGGCAAATAATCGCTCTAGTGTATGGCCAAGATCAATTTTTCAAATGCCAAATAAACGTATCAGAAACGCTCTGGTGCGATTTGATTTAAAGCGGGCTCAAGCTCTATTCTTCAAAGTTGCTGCTGCATATGTACAGAGCTACTCTGGCAGCTGTGAAGGTATACTTAAAAGCTGTCAGAGCAGCACAGTACATAGATATACAGCAGCGCCTATTGCAAGGTGTAGTACAGACAGGGATCAGCCGAAGCCACGGCTGATTCTTGTCTGTATTACTGCCTGCAATAACCGCTGCTGCTTATCTATGTACTATGCTGCTCTGACAGCTTTGATGGTATCAAAGATGTCAGAGCAGCATAGAATCAGCCCTGGCCCCCCTCTTCTGCTAGGATTATCAGTCCCAGCAGAGGAGGTGTATGGTGCAGATAACGGGACATTTCCCTAGCGTGAAATCGTCCTGTTTATCGACCCACCCCCTGCTGGTCACCGATAATCATCCCAGTGTATGCCCAGCTTTACAGTGTAGTGTGATTTTGTCCTACAAAAGCTACCTATGCAAATCCAGAGGATAATTACCAGTTGGTGACACCACATTCCAGTCATGGTACTGTATGGTAGAGTTAAAAAGGAGAGGGGAGGCGTGAAGGAGGATAGCATCAAGAGTGGAGGCCATTCCACTGAAACCCATGAATGCTGGAAGTTATATTTGCAAACATTTGAATCCTCCTGTCCAAGAGGAGTTAAAGCTGCCATATTCCAAAGGTGTGATGATACTTATTGCTTCCCCACTGAACAATGCATTTTGAAGCAGGGAGTGTGGTCACAATAATACCATTCCAAATGGATCTTTTCAGGAAGCCATGTTACCCTGCTTTGCAATGCTAAAGATCACAGTGAGGGGGTTAAGGCTTAAAAGGTAGAGAGGAGCGGTTCGGATTCCGTGAAATCCAACATATTTGAACTTCGGGGTTTGGAGTCGAACTGAGCCAGGCCTCAGTTCGTCCCACCAAATTCGGATCTGTAATCGAGGCAAAGCACCATTTTCACAAAAAATTCAGCTCTTTCGAGCCTTGTACTTCCTGCTCCTGTCTCGGACAGGAAGAAACACATGACTGATCAGCCAATCACAAAGGGCTAAACATAGAGGCAGGCTTGTGGGGACTTTTTTGTTAAACAACTACATCTTTATTGAGCTGAGTGGAAAAACTGAACAGAATGCCTGGGATGAGTGATATCAGGGGTGCAACTATAGTGGGTGCAGTGGCTATGGGGCAACCATCCACTCACGTTAATCCAATCCACCCTATTAGCAGTTCCCTTGCAGCCCGCTGAAGAAACAGTCCTCACATGCCACTGCTGGAGCTACACACACCATGAGAAAGATCACAGCTAGCCTGCCAGGGGCACAGTGGCCCACCCATGGGGGATTCTGCTAGCCCAGAAACACCCCCAAAAAGATTAAAGAAAAAAAAAAAAGAATTAAAAACATTATTTTGAACAGGGGCGTGGCTTCACAGGTGTCGTGAACAGGGGCGTGGCTTCACTGGCTTGTTGGCTAGAGAGACATAGAAGAGGAATCCCAGCACAGGGCAGTTACCATAACAAAGGGGCAAGTTTCCCCAAACTTTTTACATTAAGGGACAATGTGAGGGGTCCAGGTATCCATCAGTGTCACAGACAGAGGTTTCCATAGTCATGCATGGGTGTGGGTTCCCGTAGCAAACGGCCTTCTTTCGATAGGGCCGTTCGCTCCCAGCCAGTTCCGAACTGCCTGGGATATAGATTGCTTATGGCTCGATGAGGGATAGCAATCGATCCCCGGGTTACCGAACACGGTGCTCCGAAAGGTAAGGCTTCCCTACTCCCTTACCCTAAGTCTCCCCACTACCCAACTCTAAGGCACCCCTCCAGCAGCCTAACCCTAAGTACCTCCTCTAGCAGCCTGACCCTAAGTACCTCCTCTATTAGCCTAACCCTAAATCCCACCTCCCGCAGTCTAATCCTAGTCTGGAAGTGCTACACAAAATTTGGGATGCAACCAGACAAAACAGGAAAGTTGGCATGTATATTGTAAATAAATGGCTTATACTGTGGCTTGGGGAGGATATATCGTCTCTACTATTCAATAAAGAGAAAAGTAAGCATTGCACAGAGCAGCTAGTCAGAGATTAGCTATCATTTTCTGACTGGGTTAATGATAGCTTGAGTCTGATTGGTTGCAATGGGCAACACCTCCATTTTTTTTCTTTAGAGAGCCATAATGGTGTTTGGAGCTACCCCTCTATTTGCTTTGAGGTTCTTCTTTTGGAAACAAATTCTAGTGGCTTTGGAGCCATTATCCCCCCATTATCCATTAGCATGCCACTATAGAACTGAAAAAAAATATAATATACAATATATAGTAAAATACAAGTGGCTAAAGCGTTTAATACTTAAAAAAAAAGGCATTAGGGTCAAAACCTATGTATAACAGGGAGATTACTTTAGACAAAAGCCATAAAAAATGGTCAACATTTAGGAGTCCGTCTTGTTATCAGTTCAGATGCCTCCTTCATCTTGTCTCTGTAATATATTTAGGCATCGCAGCTCCTTAGAAAGATTCTATTTCATGCATGCAGTTTTATGCTGGATCCTCCTGGGAGAGATGCTTATTCTGTTATTACAACCCAGCTAATGAATCAGCACTGGGGACGGATCTCTACTCCATCATACTGTTCAGCCTGACCAAGGGCTCAGTGCAGCTATACTCCTCACTAAAGCCCTGTCTGCTCTACAGAGATGACAATAGTATCAGTGTAACAAAATATTTACATGTTACCTATTTCATACAACAGACAAGTAAAAATGAAGGTCACTCAAAAATATCAGAAATGTGGTTAATGCTGACATTACACAGATAATCAGATTATTTAATGCAATGATAACCTTCAATAAAGTCTATTATGAAAAATGGAGAAATATATGAAAGCGGATTGGCATCTGCAGCAGAAAAAAAAACTGAGTTTAGAGGAAAATTCCTATTTTATTTCTACTTTTTTTATTTTATAGAGGTCAATAAACGAATAAAAATAAAAGACTGATATAAGCAGTGAGCAATCTAGTCACACTGAAAGACCATGCTTAAAAAGTTCTCCTATTTTTTGGCCAGTCAGTGACCCCCTACACACCAAGGGGATGAGTGTTGTCACGATTTTCCATAGACTAATGCAAATGATATGTTAATATGTAAGAATAGAGACATGGGAATGGTGAGGCTATTATTTCCAAAATCAGTCATTAAAGACCATGTACATTGCCAGATACACCTCAAAAGTAATAAAAGAGAAACCACATTCCTAGAAGCTAAAAAAAAAATCAATGCAGGATATGGTCAAGACTCTGCAATATTGGCTTATAAAAATATCCCTTTAATGGGTTTGAGAAAAGTTTTAAGGGCTGGTACTTTTCTATGGAAACACAAGAAAAGAAAATGTGAGCGATAACAGATTCATTACAATCAGATGCAGCTGTCTGAACTAAATGATTGCTTTTCTAAATGGGAAACACGTGTATTATAAATCAAGCAACTAAACCCCAACAACGATCAAACAGCTAAGAAAATTGTCATCTTGTTATTATCATTTATTCCTGCCCCCCCACCACTTCAAAATGGTCCTTCATTGTAAATTTATTGCACACATTTAAATTAGTCTTAAGACTCGTTAACGTCTGTGGGTAGCCTTACATAACATATACATACAGACAGACAATGTTTGCTTTTAGCGGCTGGTGGGTTTGTTTACTGCTCAAATTTAATTAGGGAAAGTACATTTAAATTGCTCTAAATTTACAAGTGAATCAATGGCACCTCACACCTTGAGTCACAAGCAAAACAGCTTAAAGGCATTGTCACAATAAGAATACAGCACAAAGAAAATGTACACACTGTTTATTACGTTATTTCTGCTCACAAGATCTATTTGAATAATTACTTGTATTAAGTCTTTTGTCTTTTCTAAAAGAGCACTGATGATAATCAATAAATACAGATCCACCATCTGGTATAGCAAATAGATACATATGATGACTGATCAAACACTCATTTTAGTGGTTTATCAACCACTGAGCAAAATAACTGCTATCATTTATAGAACAGTGTTCCATAATCTCCATAACTGTAATAATGCACAGATCTGGGTGTTGGAGACTGGAGTTTAATATTCTCTATTGTACTATATATAATGAGTTCTGTGAAGCAATTAACTTATTTTGATAACTTCTAAAAAATGTTATGGCTGCCTACTTACCTCCCCAAAGCAGTGGAAATTTCCATCATGCATAGAGACAATTGCAATAGTGATCAATAATGAAACTGTTGCAGACAATGAATGAATTCACCAGCAATATCCCAACAACTCGGCCAAAATAAACAGATTTTCTTATATTAAAGGCAAGAGCAGGGTAGGAAGAAGGGTCACTTTCTTTTGACCTCTATAAGGGGCTATAGGAATACCTTAGCCCCTTCCCCCAAAAAAGCTACAGCTTGTACTTCAAATATAGCAGAAACACAAAACAGAAACATGTCAGCACAAAGAATGTGCACATTGCATGGAACTGGGTAGTGACCTTTTCATGGCCATATTTGAATCAATGCATGCCTGTGATTAATAAGAAGACATGAAACCACAATGCCAATTAATTATTTCTAACATTTAAAAATTGCATTGTTTCAAAACTAAGATTTATGTTTTAACAGTAGTTATTTTGTAAGTAAGGCAGTCTATTTAAATCAAAGTTTAGCTTTCATAGCCATTATTGGATTTCAGCCTATGCAATAAAAAGTCACAAAGTAGCCAAGGGCAAGTATCCTCAAACTTCCCATAGAGAAGAGAGCTATATACTATCCCAGTATACAATGTTTATATTATCTGCCAATGACAGTTCTCCAGAAAGAACTTCTAGCTCCCTGGCTGTGGCAGAGCTTTGCAGCTGACAGTGTGCAAGGAACTGTAGATCCACAATTAGATCACCCCAGGTTTCACCCAGGCTGACATAAAATTAATAACTCATGAATAGTAAACACTTAAATAATGGCCTTATGGTAAAATGTTAAAAATAACTGACCCCATGTATATAGATTAACGTCTGGGGATGGGGGGGGGGGTTGGATGCACAGAATCAGTCCTGTGCCAATGTGCTTTAAAGATTGGGTGTGCATGCTTGATGGTGGCTGCACCTTGCATTTGTGTAGCCAGTCACCTTTAGCACCCGGCTAGTCAGGACTTTATACTGTCCTCAGGGACAATCAGGGGCAGTGCAGCTACTATGTTTATGTATAGAGAGACATGCATGCACCTAATAGCAGAGAACCCAGTACTACCCATTACACTAATTAGTAAGTCTGTCATGCTAGACACTATGGAAATGGTGTTGAAGCCTCCTTTTATACACTCTTTTCACCCACCTTCTGATCTTCATCAAGGTCTCCCTTTTATCCAGTACCCCTGGCACACAGTTAGTGAGCTCTGTCCAGTCTGCATGTAGTCCACAGCTCCAACCAGTGGAGAAACGAGAAAATAGCCAGGTCTCCTTCCTGTTGGGTCTGTAGCAGGTACACTTCTTCTGGCCCGGTCTGCAGTCACAGGGCATCTCCAGTCTCACATTCTGCACCAGGTGCCGTCCAAACGTCGTACCCCCGGTCTTCTGGATGTGCAGAAAGACTATAACATCGTCCCCCTTCATATCAAAGGTCAGGGATCGATCAAGATCCCTGACTGGGAAAAAGTACTTCTTGACATAGTGAGGATCTGGGGTGGGGAAGAGGTCTAGGTCTTCTTGGTAATACCTACTCGGAGATCCCAGATTCATCCCTGGTCCAACATACTGGTACAAGATCAGCATGAAAAACACAGAGCCAGCCAAGATCAGCAAAAATTTGCTGGTCCTCTCAACCATGGTCCTTCCAACACTCTTCACATGTCACCATCTCCCAGGGTTTCCAGGCAACAGTCCTCCCTTCTTGGTGTGTTCTTCAAGAAGATCAAATCGTATCCGCGAAACCCGCAACGTTCTAGAACCCAGGAATCGGTGCAATCACCTGTGTGATCTTCACCCCAACTGCACACCGCGATCACAAAGTGTCCAATGCCGCAGGCAGCAGGGTGGCTCAAAACAAGAAGCTGTCGGCGGATCAGTCTGCTCTTGTCTTTATAAAGGACGTCCCTCGGTGACCCAGTCCTCCTCACCACCACCCACCCATCCCTGGTGGTGACCACCCGCAGGTCTAGGGAGATCTGGGGATCCCGGCTGCTCTCCAGCCTCCTTCCTGTCCGTACACCACCATGATCACAGCCCAGCATGCACAGCGCCTGCTCCTACTACACACCACATTTACATACACTCTCTCCTTCTCTCACTATTATGGTTGGCGTCCGCCGCCCGCCTCGCTTTTCTCTGCTCAGTCACTCTCTTTAACCCTTTTACGCCACATTAGCTCAACAATCAATAGTTCGGAATCGTAGATGCTTTGTCTCTGCTGTGTGTGACATGGTAACACAATCCAAAGATTGTAAAGTAAAATCACACAAACCCAAAATAATGCCATTAATAGTATTGTTTTAGGTAGGCAGAAGACATTGTTGGAATTCCAACAATTTATTAATAAGATTTCATGCAATTTACTACATAAAAATTACAAAAAAAAACCCTGAAGTCATATAGGTACTAATAAGGGCAGAAGGTCCCTCCGCCCCTCAGGGTAAGTGGGTTTCTGGTAATTAGATTATGCCACTAATTAAGAGATTTAGCTGCTTATAACCAACAACAGAGGAGGTCATCAATGTAAAGAAAATGTATTTCAATGTATTTTATTTAAAAAGCAAAGTTGTATCCTACTCCCAGAGCAAACCTTGCAAAACACAAGGTATACGTTAAGCTGGCAGAGGCATCTCATGAGGGTGAAGACATTACTGGCACCTTGAAATATGCTGAGCATGCCATTTGAGCTTAGTGATGCAAAACCAAGGCAATTTCTGGAATGCATTCAGTGTGCTTTATAAAAGGGTCATGAGACATATATCCAGGTCATCATGAGCAATGGGTCATTGTAACTGAGGTAGAAAAAATATCAAGTCAGCACCTATCTATTACAGCGGTTCTCAAACCATTTTTTTGCTGGGAGTACTAGTTACCCACTATGGAATCAGGTCAAGTACCACTTTGCATATCATGTCGTTACATCAGGGATGCCGACTCTCCCGGAATGTCCCGGACTCCCGAAATTTGGGTAGTTCAAATACAAATCTCCTGCAGAGAGCTTGAGGCCCGTTTTCATGACCCCTGCTGCCCCCCGTGTGTAGTGTTGCCCCACTGCCTGGCAACACTAGTATCCTAGTGTTGCTTTGGACAGGGATGGACTTGATATCAAGCCCCGTCCTATCACTAGTAAATCTAAAAGGGGTTAATTAATAGTCAGAGGGTGGGGCTTAATGACGCAATAAATCGCATCTTTAAGCCCCCCCCCCTATGAATCTATGGATTCTATGGGAAGCTATTAAAAGTCGGAAACCCTGCAACACATACCCACAACCTACATTTATAGCTTGTGTGTGTTTTTTTTTTTACACATTTTTGCAATGATTTTGATGTGCATAAATCTTCATATGTTATTCAGTCAAGATGTTTTATTAAATATGCCCTCTGCCATCTGGTTAGAATACATTTACAGCTGCTACCTCCTTACCCAGTCCTTCGGAGTATCACTAGACAGTGGTTCAAGTGCCACCAGTACTAGTACCACTGCTTGAGAACCCCGGATCTATTACATATTATTAAACAGGAGGAAAAATTGCTCTACTGACTCTGTTCCTCTGCAGCCGCACGGTACTGAAACTACTGGCAGTCTGCATTTTAGAAAGTGGCAGAGATTCGACTCCTGGAATTATGAAGAGTGATCTGGCGAAAAGGTAAGCATTTAACCTAACCCTACCCTTAACCCTATCCCAAACCTCCGTTTCCCACAGACTAACCCTTACCTTTCCCTTCTTCAACTCTAAACCTAACACTCCATGATTCTGCAGCCTAACCCTAACTGTCCATGACCCGCAGCCTAACCCTAACCTTCCCCTTCTTCAGCCCTAACCCTAATGTGCCATACCTCACAGACTAACCCTAACCCTCCATGCACTACAGCCAAACCTTAACCTTCCCCTTTAGCCCTAACCCTATACCCAGCGCAGCCTAACCCTAATCTAACCACTTCAGATGGCGGCTGTATCATGTTCGAAATATGGCCCTTCGGACCGGCAACCACATCCTATTGGGAACACTTAGCTTGTATATGTGTTACACTGTGTGTACTGCACTACAAAGTTCTATAAAACCTGCGGGCGGACCACAAAGGAGACATACATGTACTAAGTTCATAGTGGCGAAGAGTGGAACTGCAGGCAGACAGACCAGATTGGAGACTTACAAGTACTATAAAATGCTGCCTGTCTCCTTGCAGTTCCTCTCTTTTTAAAAGTCCTGTAGTTTATTAAAAAAGTGAGGTCCCTTTCTTTTTTTGTCAGCCAATAAGAGCTCCTCTTTAGGCTGATTGACAGCTGCTTGCCAGGGCAGACATGGGAAATTCATAGCACATATGAAAGGATCAGACCCGGGAATTTCCCGGGTCTTTGTGGATTTATAACGTGGGTTTTTTTTTTTTTAACACTGCAATTCGCCCAGTAAAAACCCGGGTTGAAAATCCAAGGCTTTTTAAGTGTGGTGATGTGAAAGCGGTATAAGTTATACTCATGATTTACAGGTGGGGATTTATTCAGTTAGGAGCAGAATGTGTAATCTTAGACTGCACTCTGACAATTCCTCCATATTTTTACCTCTTATTGAATGTTTTCTTTAATATTATAATATCTGACACAATTGTTCCCAGACAGGTTATAGATGATCACACAGGGCTAAATCTAACATACGGGTAATTAATCATTGTCACGTTCAATGTTTTACAGTAGTCATGTGACTCCTATCTTTCTATGCTGCATATTAATTGAGACTTGAGGGCGTCTTATGCTGGTCTCTGTTTCTCAAGATACATTGAAACCTAAAGAATGATATCATATTCACTGATACTCACTGATATGGATGATTTGGGGATTATTTGAATATTTTTCTCATTAGGTTCATTGATCCTGAAAACATAGGGCACCAAACTCCAAGCTGCATGTGCAAATTCACCATCAGAAAAGGTGCAGCTGCCTAGACAGCACCAATGGAAAGAAATCCAATTTAATGCACAGAAGCACACAGTAGAGAGAATGGTGTTTCCTTCAGTTCATTTGGCAATACTAATCCCCTTTATAACCCTTGATATGTGAGGGCTTTAAAAGGCTGAGAACAAAGCAAAGGGTAGTCTGTGCTCATATAGGTGCTGAGTGATAACTGCTTTGTCTATAGAATGTCATACTGTGTGCTAGTCTAGATTGTTAACCGGGCTGTTTTATAAGATGTGTTATTTCTCTGGTCTTATTTTTATATTTATACCTGCACACAACCTAATGTATTCAATTATTACTGTTTCTTTAAAGCGGCATTCAAAGTGTGATAAGATTCTCCCCTGGACATCATGGCTGAGTACATCATTCTAAAGGTAAATTCTCATATACTTTACTGTTCTCCTCCAGAGATTACAGGCTGTATTCAGAGATGCGTGTGCTCTAAAGTACGCTATTATACGCACGCACGTTCCTTGCAACCACCCACCAAACCCCATGACACTCCCCTTTCACAGCCGTGCTATTGTAGACTTACACCTCCATAGACCACCCTGATCTTTATGTGTGTACTTATGCGTGTATATGTCTTACGTGCGTGCGATTCTTGTTAGTCACACCCACATGCGTTCATTTAAATGCCTTCCCCCCACCCACTTTCATGTTAATTTTTTCAAGTACGTATTTCTACGACGCACATCCGTACGTATATCCTCAAGTGTGATTCACATGTTCATGCCTAAAGCACTTACGTACATATATTCTACGTAAACAACGTAAAGTCACTACGCATGCACACTTACGTACCTAAAAGTACGCACGCAACTCGGTAAAAATGGTTATCTGAATACGGCCCTACATCCACATTCGGCATTCAGACAGCTCTGGCTGAAGAATGGATACAATGATAATGATAGCCGGATCCTCATTTGCGTTTCTCTTACAAACAGATCTGCGAATATCAGCCATTTGGAGATCCGCAATCACAGGACCATGATAGCCACTTTCACCTTGCAGAAACGAACTTGCCCTATGTATTACAACTCCCACGGGTGTAACAAGATGGTGGTTCAGAAGTCTGGATCAGTACACAGAACACTGGCACGTCTATACAATATGTTACAGTGCATCTAAGCAAATCAATGAGCTAGATTTACTAAACTACTGTAAAGAAAAAATTGAGATGTAACCTATAGCAACCAATAAGATTCTAGCTCACACTTTCCTGTTACATACTAGAGAATGTCAGATAGAATTTGATTGGTTGCTATGGGCAACATCTACTTTTTTTTCTTTCCCACAGTTTAGTAAATATAGCCCCATGTCTCTTCATACAAGGTAAAGATTAAGGGCCACATCCAGGGTAAAGGGTTAAATCCGTATGTTAGCCTCCGCTGTGGAGGATAATGCATGGGTTTTGGTATCCAACATCCTGAATGTAGGAGAACAGGGCACTCCTCTTGTTCTCCTACATGCGGATGCTGGACCCATGCTCAGGACCCTAAATGAAGTATTCTGCATGGAAACCTCAAGCCAAGCCCTTACTGCATACTTTAAATGCCTATTCCCACCTGCCATGCACATCTCATATGCATGGTGAGTGGGCCCACCTCCCTGCAGAGAATGAATTCCATACGCAATGCGGCTGCGTTACTACGGAGTGTCTATGTGCTGCACGTCGTGCGCAGTTCATATTTTCAGGCTATTTCTGTACATGACATACTAAAATAGCCTGAATTTATCAAGTCTGTATCCAGCCCCAAGACTTGATTGCTACAGGAACAGGCCCAGTGAGACCTCCTGGATTAATCCTATTCAGTAATGGATGCCTGAAACTAAAGCCAGACCACCCTGAGGTTAGGAAAGTAGTTAGTTATAGGTACAATATCAAACAGCTAAATCAAATACAAGTCAACTAATACCATGATAAGGAAGGCAGGGACTCGCTCAGTTATAAACCTGTATGGTGGTGAAGAGGATGGCTTAGAATGTAATCATAGCAATGATACCATACAGTCGTACTTCTGATCATATGCCCAGCAAAAAAAAAACTATACAAATGTAATATTTTTCCGGGCGTGTTGCTAAAATAATTAGAAATATATTTTATAATGATGATGATGATGATGATGATAATAATAATAATATAATTATATATAATAATATAATTATATCATTATTATTATTATTATTATTATTGTATCCAGACAGATCCTGGTACAGGTGATTTATTAGACATCTCCACATGAGTGCAAAGCTGTCCTCTCTGGTGTTTTCAATAGGACGCCTCTCCAGACCATGATGCACTGAGAATTTAAATTATGAGACAGTGCAGTCACCGGTTTCATTGCCTCATGATCGCTACCGTGTTCATTGTGAACACAACAGGTACAATATGGATTAAGGAAATGAGATGAATACAGATAGATGTACATGGGGACACCATGTGGTGGGTGGAAGCATTGCAGATGGATAAGCAGAAAACATGATAAGCATGTTCCTGTTACAATGCCGCACCTTGACATACCATGTTGTAATGTGATTGTCTCCTTTTTTTATTTTTTTTGCATGAAGGAAAAATACCGGATAACTGTAACTGAGCTCATTGTGCAGTTTTCTTGCAGTTTTCTTCCCCTTGCAGCTTAATATGGTTTTGCCAGTTGCAGATATGTTATTTTTTTTATCTTACTCCAAACTCTGGACAAACCCTCCTGTATATCAGCATATCTACCTAATGGACGTCTGCTCAACATCGCTGGACTGGAGGACGCCAGAATGACTGTGACCGTCAACATTTCCCGGACGCCTGCTTGACAGTTCAGCACTCATCTTTTCGTTACATAAATTGATTATATGCAGTCTTAAAGACCGCATTTAAGCAATTTATGTAACAAAAAAATACGTAGATTACGTAAAAAAATGACTACGCATGCGCAGTATCAAATTTCGGTAAACACCGGACGTATATGCAACATGTCTGGTGGTCTGAATACGGGCCTCAATGAGGACAGTTGCTCAACACTTCCGGACTCATTGTGACATGTGAATATTATTCAAAATGTTATTTTTAATGTTAGTTTTACAGTTAAGATGCTGCTAGGGTTAACGTGAAGGGTTAGGTTAGGCTGTGGTAAGAGGACATTAAAAGGTTAGGTTGCAGTAAAGGGAGGTTTAAGGTTAAGCTACGTTGAAGAAGAGGGTCAAGGTTAGGCTGCTGTAATGAGATGGTTAGGCTGAAGCAATGGGATTTTTAGGGTAAGGCTGCAGTGAGGGGTATGGTAAATGTAAGGCTGTGGAGAAGGGATGGTTAAGGTTAGGCTACAGTGATAGCAGGGTTTGGGCAAGTTTAGTGTTAGTGTTTATTCAAAGGACTACACTAAGGTTGGTATATGAATACTGTAGACCTTAGTGTTGTCAGTAAATTAAACCTGTCAAGTACATTATTATAGATATTCATACATTGCATCGAGTGTATAAATGTTGCAAAAATGAAAAACTTTATGACTTGTATACCACACCTGTCTGATTGATAAGGGCCACAAATATAGCCCCAGTGCTATTATACCAATATACGGTGATTAAAATATAACTGAGTGTAATAATAAATATTATTTTAAATACTCATAATACACATGGGTCATAGCAGACATCAATAAAACACATTGCCACAGGTTTGGAAAGGAGCATATCACAAATCATCTCTAAATGGTGGCGTTGCCTACTGTTTCTATAGGATAGGTAAAAGCAGGCAATATTTCTGTACATGCAAAAAGAATGTGCTTCTATTTACTTGCACAAAATTGTGCCTGTGCCTATTGTATCCCATTTTCTTAAAACAAAGCGTTAGTGTAATCTGCAAAGATTATCACAACGGTTCTAATCCTGTAATGTCAGTTATATCACTCATATGGGGGTCTAGTGATAATTGTCTTTGTCAGCGATCACTGATAACCAGCTGTCATGTTCTCCAGCTATCTCACAACGTCTCTAACTGTTTGAGAACTGCAGGTCCCAGCATGCCACTGGCTGAGAATGACAGTTCCAAAGCTGACAAACCGAAAGGGGCAAACACAGATATAGACCAAAAATTGTCCCTCGCTCATGAATTGTTTCATTGTGGAAAGTTCACATTTCCTTGTTAAATAATTTTCTTTCTGTCAAATATGTGTTCTTCTTTTGATCTCTTGTCTTGTATTAAAACAGAAACAAAGAAAGCCACAAGATAGTTTGATTCTGCGTCATTATGTTGCACCTAAACCTCTATTAATAAGAAAAAAATCTCTTGGTAAGGTGTGACTTTCCAAGTCTATGCCCCCCTGAAAAATCACTTAAGCTGGACATACATTGGAGCGAATATCGGGCCAATTCTTCAATTATGTTGTATTGAGACAAAAATCGCTATGGATCAATTTTTAAAACATCCAATAAACGCACCAGAAACGCTCTGGTACGATTATTGGATCTTTTCGCCTGCTTGATTTAAATCAGGCACTAGCGCCCGATAATTTAAGGGAGCCAATCAGCTTACTGAATGGCTTTCCTATTCCCTCCCTCCACAGTGCAGCAGATCTATGTATTATGCTGCTCTGACACCTTTAAAGTATACTTCAAAAGTGTCAGAGCAGCACAATACATATATCTGCAGTAGCAGCCAGTGCAGGGAGTAGTAGAGACAGGGATCAACCGCAGCCATGATGCGTGGAGCGCAGCTTCGGCTGATCCCTGTCTGTGCCACTCCCTGGACTGGCTGCTGCTGCAGATCTATGTATTACGCTGGAGGTGTGCCCATGCAGCCTCCATAGGAAGATGGCAAAAGTGGGTGGAGGGACTCATATAGATTAGGCAGCTATGGAGGGGTTGGCAGTGTCCTGCGTATTTTCCTGCATACGCATGGGAATATAAGGTAGCTTATAGCACTTGTAAGTGCCATTAGGCACTTTAAAACATGGGCAGGATGTCAGAGAGAACGGGACATTTAGGTGCGGTTAATTGCTGGAACTGAATTAACATCAGGGAGATTGCCAAACACTTGAGGGAGTCAGGGAGATCACTTAAGATGGCCATACACTGGGACAATTGTTGGTCCCAGCATAGGAGGGTTTCAATAGACGGGTTGATTTCCCTCCAGGAAAATGTCCTGCTATCGGCACCATACACCTCTCCTGCTGGGACCGATAATGC
>WWET01000170.1:845238-858839 GCA_011038615.1 Limnodynastes dumerilii | reverse complement strand
GGGCGAGAAAGAGGGGGAGAGGGGGGGGGGGGGGGGGGGGACAGGGCTCTCTACTACTGTACTAAGCTGCTCTGATAGCTTTGAAGTATACCTTCCAAGATGTCAAAGCAGCATAGTACATAGATATGCAGCAGCGTCTACACAACGCGGCTTCGGCTGATCCCTGTCTCTACTACTCCCTGCAATAGACGCTGCTGCATATGTATGTACTATGCTGCTCTGACATCTTGGAAGGTAGACTTCAAAGCTGTCTGAGCAGCAGAGTACAAAGATCTGCAGCAGCACCTTTGAGGAATAGGGAACCTTTCAGATAGCTGATTGGCTCCCTTAAAATATCGGGTGCTAGCGCCTGATATAAATCAGATAGATTTAAAAATCCAATAATTGTACCAGTGCATTTCTGCTACGTTTATTTGATGTTTTAAAAATTGATACCGGTCATTAACTAGAACAAGTTTTGGCCTGATCCACGATAATTGTAGGATCGGGCCGATAATCGCTCTAGTGTATGGCCAGCTTAAAGGAGTGTCCCTGATATTCAGGAATGTTTGGCAACTATAATAAAAGAATATAAAAAAAATAGGTACAACATTAATGGATGTCCTTTTCCTGTGCACACTTGCCCTTCTGGAGGTAGACCTCTCAGAGGTTTCATGTCAGACCTAAGAGCCTAGTATGAGGCTCTGTCATTAAAGACTTTTTACCTGGGTATCAGGGCTCCTTAAGGTCAGGGTCCATACAGGTTTTCCCCTTGAAGCCCTAGTCCTACCAACTACTCTCCAAGAGGCACCCATTAGCATGTGCTTATTGAGGAAAATGCTATTGGTAGTACCACTGTAGAAACCTTTCTACTAAATGCAGATTTTTTTCTTTATCACATAACTGCTTGGTTTTAATGTAATTGGAATCTTAATGTAATCAAGAGGATAGGAAACTGTGGTCTGCCAGAGTGACAGTCTGAAATGTATGGAGAAGCAAAATTACTAGTATTTACCATTTGTCATTTTAGTGGGATACGCTTCAGCTAAATGTTGCCTTATGTTGTAGCAGGAACTATTTGGCCAGGAGCATGACCATAGTTACTGAGTTGTGAATCCTGAAATACCTAGTGATGAAAATGGAATGTGCTGGAAGGGTAATAGAGGAAATAGAGTGGGGAGTGTGCTTATGCATTGGCCGAACCTCACAGTCACAGCAGGAAAAGAAATGAGCATTTGAACGTTTTCTGCACTCACAACAATTATTGGGGTTTATATGAGCTTTGCATTATTAATACTGGTCCGTATTCACAGTACCGTACACAGTATAACATATACGTCCGGTGTTTAGCGATTTTTACTACTGCGCATGCGTAGTCATTTTTAAATGTAATCTACGTATCTTTTTCTTACGTAGATTGCGTAGATGCGGTCTTTCAGACCGCATTTACGCAATCTATGTAAGAAAAAGATACGTAGATTACGTAAAAAAATTACTACTTATGCGTAGTAGTAAAAATCGCTAAATACGGGCCTTTATGATTTCTACAATGATATAAATCATCTATTAGGAGCTCCCTTGGAAAATGGAATACCTAGCAGCCTTTCCTAAATTAAACTCAAACAGTGCGATATATTACATTTGTGAGCATAGTATCACTATATAAAAGCTGCATAATACTGTATGATACAAAAACACCAATAATCATATATATATAAATTATAATAATTATGTAATGATACAAAAACAAAATAGTCTCCCTGATTTATTTTAACAGTAATATACATCCCTAGGAAGCTCTTTTTTTATCAGTCAGGAAATATGTAATTGACCACCTCATTCATTTCTTCTGTTTGACCACAGTTCTTCAGATTGGCACTGCCACCGGGCCAGTAATATAGGCTGTTGAAAGGTAAGTGGTTCTTGGAAACTGGCAATGTGCCATCTCCAGACTTCTAATATATTTCAGATGCTTTACATGTGGGATATATTAGGGGTCTGGCATTGGCACACTTTATATTGGGTGTGGTTTGTGGGTACAATGGTCCATTCTGCACAGTGGCAGGTAAACACTTCCATCCTTGCCCTACTGCTAACCCTCCCTTAACCCTCCGTTTCCCACAGTTTAACCCTAACACCCTTCTTGAGCACTAACTCTAACACTCCATGTCCCGCGGCCTAACCCTAACCCTCTCCTTGGGCCGTATTCACAACACCGGACGTATTGCATATATGTCCGGGGTTTTCTGATATTTGATACTGTACAATACATCCGGTGTTGTGAATATGGCCCCTTAAGCCTAACGCTAACCGTCCCTTCTCCAGGCCTAACCCTAACCTTAGCTCGCTGCAGCCTATGCTGATGGAATGGGTGTAAATAATTATCCATTACCAATAGCAATTTTTTTTGTGCTGATTATTTTTCAATGATACAGCGGCCATTTATCTAGGGGCTGTATCATTGTCAAAATGGGGCCGGCCGGACTGGCATCCTCTTTATATTGTATATATTGGACCTGATCCACAGATAAGAAGGAAGTACGCACAGATTCCCAAAAATACACAACTAAGTGGCAAGTGCACTGCTATGACGCTCCCCGTGTTCTTATGGATCTACTCCATTGGGCTACCTTAACTCTCTGTGCATATATTTTTGCAGATTTTGCTAAAGTATGTGCGTACTTTGAAAACCCAGCCAATACCGGACTATTTAAATGCCTCCCCCCACCTACTTTTCTTAACTTCCTACTTACAGGGTAGTGACACGCCCATTGTTATGGATATCATTAGGCACGGAGTTAAACTCTGTGCATAACGGGTTTCTGTGCATAACATCTGGATGGCCCATGCGCAAATCACACAAAATTGCCAAGATACGCACACGGCATGCATATATTTAGGTACAGTCTTACCACATTTATTACGGTAAGTACCATTCCCATGTCCCTGATATACTCTACATGTATAATGCATATTAAAAACGATCAACAACTGATACCCTCCCACACAGCAAGCTTTAAAACCAATAACATTTCAGAAGCCAAAACACGGACAACTTTGTTGGCTTAAAAAATAGGACGTAGGTTTATTAATTATTAATTTGAGGAATTGGTGAACGACTATAATATTTAGGGTTGAGCAAGGTTGCCACTAGCAGGTGGGTGTCACCACAGGAACTTAGGATCGACAAACAGAAAATGTCAATAAAGGCACTCCCACCACCCACCAATACCCCCAGCTCCACCTCTTCATGTGCACACCCTATCTGGGAGGAGGCAAACCAGGCCCCGTCGCGGAACAGGTGACTCAGCATTGAATTTGAAGGGTGCACCTCTGTAATCAGATATTTTAACCCCCATCTTTTCTTATAAACTGCGCCAAACAATAATAATGTGACACCAATACATCCTAATCATAGGGAGGGAGGGAGGGTAACGCTGATCAAAATGGCTGAACTGCACACACTAACAACCCCTTATAAAAAATAAGTCACCTGACCACAACCCCACCCAACCAATCAAAACTAACCCCTTACTTACATACATCCAGAACAATCTAAACAAACATGCCTACTGTGTGGGAAGGCCCAGCTGGTCGTTTATATCATCTCACCCTTATCCAGTGCTCGCTTCCATTTAAAAATAAAAAAAATGTGTTTGAATGGATATCATGGACATGGATATATAAGTAATATGCACACAGCACTCTTTGTAATCAATTTATTTTGTGAAACAATCATCATTTTTACCAGTAGCACAAGAATGCTGGTTCTAAATGAGGGCATGCTGCTTTCTAGATTTGTCACTTTCATATGCTCAAAGGTTTTGATTACATACAGAAATTCTGAAATTTGAGTACCGGTAACTGGTAATAAAAAATCAGGCCCTGATCTAAACAATCAGGTGACAGCTGTCAGATGCTCCAATCAGCACTTTGCAAATCAGTTATGACAGATCTCATCGTTATGTAATAATTATATGGCTGCTGTGTTTTCATTGGCAAAGGTAAAAGTGGAGGCTTGTTTTTCTATTTATGAACGTCACATTTGTTTTTCGTGACACAAATTTAAAGAGGTTGCAAAGAGTGTACTCAGTCATATAACAAATATAAACATGGATCTAAAACAAGTTATAAGAACAAAAAGTATTAGTATATAACAGCCCACACTAAATCAATTTGTTTAGTTGTCAGCTAGGAACATCAGTATTTTATATTCAGACTGTTATGTCCAAATATGAAGGTCCAGGTCCAGACTTTTGATATTATTCTTTCCATTGTAAATCCACACCGGACGTAGCCATTATATGATGCTTTGTGTTACGAGACTGACACACCAGAGCGCAGACTACTGGACGGTATTCGCCAGAGTCAGAGTCCCTAATGGTGGGGACGGACACTTGGCTGTGCACAAGTAGCAGGTTGCAGGCCCCAGTGGACAATCCCTTGTGAAATGAGACCAGAAGACAAACAATGATGGCCTAACAGACAGACTGGAAAGCAGGTGAGTATTCAGGGAGAGTGCTACCCAAGAGGGACAACGTAGAACCATCCAAGTAGATTGACGGGTGGAAAGGTGTGCAAGGTAAGTATTGACCAGAGAGGCTGGTGTGCAGGTGAGTATAGAGAGGTGAGTACAGTTTTAGTAGAACTGTACTGTATTGACTAGGCAGGCTGTCGTGCAGGTTAGTACACAAAGGTGAGTACTGCTGAGGTTAAACTGTACAATATTGACCAGACAGGCTGCTGTGCAGGTAAGAATTCAGAGGTGAGTACAGAATACAAACAGGTGGAAACAGTAGAAGGCAAAAGGGAAAAACTACCAAACAAGGACAGACAAATACAAACAGGGGCAATCTGAGAACCTAAAGGCGGGCAGACAAGGCAAGCCACAGGGAGAGAACACAAAGGATCAAACGGACACCAGACTCAAAGCAGAACCGCAAATTGCAAACAGCAGGGTACCACTAGGAAGACGCTATAACCGACACCCATGAAAGGGCTGACGGAACTTTACAGAGGAGCATGGGGAAGACGTGCCTACAGTGTGCATTGACTGGCGTACAGATCACCTAGCAATGATCAGGATGGCCAGAATGGTCAGAATGCCCAGGTGGAAGAGACGGCCGGGGAGAGGCAATGGCCAGGATGGAAGTTATATGCCGTCATGAGAAGAGTGACGGCGTGTAACACTTTGTCTTTGGGCCTGATCCAGACCTATGATGTAGCGCTGAGTGTACTAACGCTCAGTGTAACATTGTGGGGCTCCCCCTGACACCCCCCCTGCCCCATCATATTTACCCTCGCTTATGCCGGCTGAAGGCTACCCTAACTTCAGCCGGCGTAAGCGAGGGTAATTACGCTGGGACGGCGGCGTTAGTACGATAACACCGCCCTCCCAGCCTCAATACCCTCCCTCCGCCTCCCTGCACTAAGCTCAGCATAGTAACGCTGCCCTACACAAAACTTTCCATAGTAACGCCGTTACTACGCTGTAACTACGCTGTAACTACGGAAGCCCGATCCATGATCGGGCATTTCCATAGTTACGCTGGGCAACATCTGCCCGGCGCATGCGCAGATCGGCTTTTCAGTCTGGATCAGTCCCTTTGGCCCTGATTCACAGATAAATTGAAAATATGCAAAAAAAATACGCAAGGCAACTGACATGACACTCCCCTCGTTCTTACGGATCTTTACTGACTTCTGTGTCCGTAGGGCTACCTTAACGCTCTGTGCCTATATTTGTGATAAAGTTGCTTAGGTATGTGCATATATTACTAACCGCGCCTTTAATAGGCCATTTCATAAATGCTTCCCCCCACCCACTTTCACATAACTTCCTACTTACGGAGGACAGCCAAGCCCCTCCATATGTATCTCACTAAGCACGGATTTAAAATCCGTGCCTAATGTATTTCCGTGCTGAAATTCTACGTAGCTTGTGTAAAAAAAGTTACCATGTGACTAAGAGTTTATCCGATCCTAAAAATACGCACAGAAAATTCAGCACTTTCGTAATTGTGAATACAGTCCTTTGTATAGCAACAAGTGTAGGATCACTTAAAGCGCTATACATCAAACCCTGCAGCAGTACCTCCACCACAGAGCATCCAAAATAGCTCTAAAACAAATGTCGATTGGTGGGAGGATATGGGAGAGGAAAACATTAAAGGAGGATTAAAATATATGCAATATGTATATACCATATAAAATGGATTAATAAACAATAATCAGCATAAAGTCCATATGAAATTCCTACATTTTTCATGAATAATTGTAGTGCAAAAAATTTCTCAAAGTCTTTAAATGAATGAATCCTCCTGTCCCTTAAGATATCCTAGTGTACTCGTCCCCCAAAATGGCAATACATAGGGGAGAAACAAAACATATTAAATCAGAATCCAGACATAACAGTCTAAAATAAATATATGTTTACTGTAATTCATAAAAAGATAACACATAAGATGATCAACAAAACATCAAAAAAACATAATAAATACAATAAAAACAAATAAAGGATGCGGCGGGTGCACATTGCTTCGGGGGTCTATATTTACATCTGCTGTTAAAGTGTCCATTTCCCCAGGATTTCTGTTCACCTAGGTATGGGACCGTTCTTTCCATTTTGCACTTTATTTGTTTTTATTGTATTTTGTACGTTTTATTAATGTTTTGTTGATCTTATGTGTTATCTTTTTATGAATTACAGTAAACATATATTTCTTTTAGACTGCTTCGTCTGGATTCTGATTTAATATGTTTTCTTTCTACCCTATGTATGTACCCTATGTACACTAGGATACCTGAAGGGATGGGTGGATTAATTCATTTTTTGCACTACAATTTTTTGCCTCACATTTACCTGTATATTGCTCTGGTATGAATCATTCATGAACTTCATATGGACTTTATGCTGATTATTGTTTAATTTATTAATCCATTTTATACGGGATATGCATGTTGCATATATTTTAATCCCAGCGCTGTTTTCCTCTACCATATCCTCCCACTATTCTACCTTTTATGGTAAGCTATTCCATCTTTAAATACACTTTCATTAAAGTAATGTATCCACATATTGGCTCTGATCCATACTTCTGATTTTCCTGTGATTGGATCCCTAAGCAAAAGACTTGAATGGATCCAGAGAAGATGAAATGCTCTATCCAGGGATCAGCATTGACACAGAAAAGTTTCCAAAAGCCAGACTACCATGAGTTTTTATACTAAAGTGCACAGTGGTCTGGACACAGAGGACCATATGCAGAGCTCCGGCCGCATTGCAATTGCAAAATAGTTTTCAGAAAAGTGCTACTTACTTCTTGCAATGTAGATTGCGTATACGAGGTCTTTAAGACCGCGTATACCTAATCTACGTTGCAAGAAGTAACGTAGATTACGTTACAAAATTACTGCGCATGCGCAGTAGCACTTTTCTGAAAACTCCGGCCGCAATTGCAAAGCGTCCAGAGCTCTGCATACGGCCCAGAGAGAGGGACTAAGAGGGAACACCCACTTGTGAATCAAACCCAGCCCCTCTGTCTGAAGGGTCAATCCACTTATGTCTGGATCAGGCCCAGTTCTTTTAGACTCTCCAGTTTCAGTGGATGCCATTGTTTTCTATGGGTGGGTACACATTGGTGCTTTTTAAACAGATAATCTTTCCAATTACACAATCAAAAGTCCGTTTCACCAGATATCTCACCAGTGTGTACTGTCCAAAGATGCTCAAAAATCTATTAAAACTGTCCTAATACACTCCCTTTTGGCTGTCTCTATTTCGAATGAATGGCTGAGTGTGTCAATCGGCATACTCGGCCATTCATTTTCGCCGCGGACCTGCAGCTGCTGACAGCTCCGGAGAAGTAAGTAACCTCCGGAGTACTTTTAGTATTAGGGAGGGGGTTAGGGCCTTAGCAGGGGAAGGTTAGGGTCAGGCTGCGGGAAGGGGGGTCTTAGGTTTAGGCTATAGTGTAGGCAGGGATAGGGTCAAGCTAGGAAGAAGGGAGGGTTAGGGTCAGGCTGCGGGGAAGGGAGAGTTAGGGTTAGAATTAGTGAAAGGGTAGTTTTTTTATTACTTACCTATCATGTTTGGTGCTCCGGGGGTTGATTGCTATGCCTCATCGATGCATAAGTAATCAATATCCCAGCCAGGTTAGAACTGGCTGTTAGAGAACGGCCCTATCAAAATAGGGCCGTTCGAAGCGGGGACCCACACCCGTCTGTATAAATGTAACTCTTGTAAGGTAGTCTATATAAATGCAACTCATGCAAGGTAATCCCTATAATAGCAACTCATGCAAGGTAATCCCTATAATAGCAACTGTTTATGCAGAATACATTCCTATCCCACATCTGTGCTACTGGTGATCATTTGTGTTTTTAACATTTTACCAAAATATGCTGGAATATATTTCTATATAAGTGCCTCTGTCTACTGAGGAGACGGCATCTCAAAACCTGTATCATTACAATAGATATACCTCCAGCACCAATCAGGAAAACAGCTCTGCTGATCAGAAAGGTGTCACAGAGACCTGAAGGAAGGACTATGCTACCAGGGAAGGAGGGAGGGCGCATGCATCCTCCCCTCAAAACACCCCACTTACATACTTTGTGTGCGATAGTGGGGTGACGGGCACAGGTCTGGATCCAGCCCCAACAGCTGCCAATAAATCTCTGCATGCAACAAATGTAGACCTCTTAAATTGCAACAAGTACAGATTTGTTCCCCTTTTGTTTTAGTTGTGTTTTGTTATTCCTAACAATGAATTAGCCTTCATCAATGCAAAAGTGGAACTTGTATTACAGGAAAATTGTTCCTGTTTAGCACAAAACTCGATTCACACATAACTTCCTTCATCTGTATAATCTCTCTTTGGAGATTAACTACATTGCACAATATGACAATGTTACTTTGTGTTGCTTGTGCTTCAGTCACCTCAACAAATTTATCATTTACTCTGGTGTGAATGATCTATTTCCAAGAAGACAAACAAAACACTAAAGGATCTAAACATGTACTTGCTTTCTATTCACACCTGCTCGTCCATTTACTCCCCTGGTACCCGACAAGGATTCACAAAACCCTCGAACCGTGACAAGAAGGATGTATAAAACGGGTGTGGGTCCCTGCTTCGAATAGCCCTATTTCGATAGAGCCCAGATTCCCAGTTCCAAACTGGCTGGGATATCGATTGCTTATGCCACGATGAGGCATAGCAATCGATTTCTGGAGCCCCAAACACAGTGCTCCGATAGGTAAGTAATGAAAATACTACCCTTTCATTAATTCTAATCCTAACCCTCCCTTCTCCACAGCCTGACCCTAACATCCTAACCCTCCCTTCTCCACAGCCTGACCCTAACCCTCCCTTCCCCACAGGCTAACCCTAACTCTCCCTTCCCCACAGCCTGACCCTAACCCTCCCTTCCCCACAGGCTAACCCTAACCCTCCCTTCCCCACAGCCTGACCCTAACCCTCCCTTCCCCACAGGCTAACCCTAACCTTCCCTTCCCCACTGCCTGACCCTAACCCTCCCTTCCCCACAGGCTAACCCTAACCCTCCCTTCCCCACAGCCTGACCCTAACCCTCCCTTCCCCACAGGCTAACCCTAACCCTCCCTTCCCCACAGCCTGACCCTAACCCTCCCTTCCCCACAGGCTAACCCTAACCCTCCCTTCCCCACAGCCTGACCCTAACCCTCCCTTCCCCACAGGCTAACCCTAACCCTCCCTTCCCCACAGCCTGACCCTAACCCTCCCTTCCCCACAGGCTAACCCTAACCCTCCCTTCCCCACAGCCTGACCCTAACCCTCCCTTCCCCACAGGCTAACCCTAACCCTCCCTTCCCCACAGCCTGACCCTAACCCTCCCTTCCCCACAGGCTAACCCTAACCCTCCCTTCCCCACAGCCTGACCCTAACCCTCCCTTCCCCACAGGCTAACCCTAACCCTCCCTTCCCCACAGCCTGACCCTAACCCTCCCTTCCCCACAGGCTAACCCTAACCCTCCCTTCCCCACAGCCTGACCCTAACCCTCCCTTCCCCACAGGCTAACCCTAACCCTCCCTTCCCCACAGCCTGACCCTAACCCTCCCTTCCCCACAGGCTAACCCTAACCCTCCCTTCCCCACAGCCTGACCCTAACCCTCCCTTCCCCACAGGCTAACCCTAACCCTCCCTTCCCCACAGCCTGACCCTAACCCTCCCTTCCCCACAGCCTGACCCTAACCTTCCCTTCCCCACTGCTTGACCCTAACCATGCCTTCCCCACAGCCTGACCCTAACCCTCCCTTCCCCACAGGCTGACCCTAACGCTCCCTTCCCCGCAGCCTGACCCTAACCCTTCCTTCCCCGCAGCCTGACCCTAACCCCCCTTTCGGAACTGTCAGCAGCGGCGGGTCTGTGGTGAAAATGTATGGCCGAGTATGCCGATCGGCACACTTAGCCATTCATTAAAAAGAAAAATAGAAAATGACTGCCATTTGAAATAGAGACAGCCGAAAAGGAACTTTCAGCTGTCTCTGTTTCTAAAAGCAGCCATTCGGACTGGGGACTCGCAACAATACAGACTACCTTACATAAGATGCACTTATAGGGACTACCTTACATGAGATGCATTTATAGGGACTACCTTACATGATTTTCATTATTATGGACTACCTTACATGAGTTGCATTTATATAGACTACCTTCCATGAGTTGCATTTATATAGACTACTTTGCTATCCCATATCTATGCTACTGGTGATCATTTGGTCTTGGCAAAAAAAAACCAAACCCTTTTGACATCCCGACGCTAATAACAGTTCTACTGTCATTGGGGCATATTTATAACCTTTGCCACCGTGGGAAATCACGTTTGAAATGTCAAAAGTGTTTGTTTTTTTGCCAGGACCTCCCCCCGGATTAAAAGCTTAGAAGACTGGACCCCAGCAAAGCAGGTAAGTGACTTTTTATTTATTTAATTACTGTTTTGTTTTGAGTCAATGTAAAATATTAAAAGGCCAGCCCTACTGATTTAATTTTTTTATATTGGGGGCATTGGTGTGGTGCAGCAGGTCCTGGATGGCAGGGCATGCTGGCACCTGTGGTTCTCCAAGTACCAGGATGCCCTGGCATCCATGGACATGCTGGTGCTTGTAGTAAAAATTAATAAAGGATTGGGGCAAGTGTATTCTTTATTAATGTATCGGGGCAAGTGTTTTATTTATTTATGTATCGGGGCAAGTGTTTTCTTTAATAATGGTAATAGTAAATGCCCTCAGAATGTAATACTTTATGTAGTTACCTAATGAATATCTAGGTCAGCCAATAAGTAGACTGTGACATTTTATACAGCAGCGGGGGTTAGGAAGCAGATCATCTATTGAATAATACTAATGATGCTATTTGGGACTTGTAAATGCACATTAATGTTCATAAATATTGATCTGTATAACAGACTAATAATTCTACAGAAGAAGAGAAAGCAGATTGCAACTGTACATAGATATAGTGAAAATGCATATTGGTATTTTGTACAGTAGTTGTTGTAGCTTATGAGTTTAAGTCTGTCCAGGCTGGGTTACAAACTCCAGAGGTATATTTTATGGACACAGTGGCAGATTCTATTCTATGTTGATGTGCCTCCAAAACAGCAGATCATGTGCATCTCTATCATGGATTTTATCTCACACCCCACAAAGGTGAAAGCTAAAAATCATGATTAACAGACGGAAATAAGCACAATTCGCACCTAAACTCGTCATCGGGGGGAATATTTCCAGCCCCTGACATTGGAAAGTCAGTGTATTTTTATATTACTGTGTCTAAAAGAAAATTTTTATAGAGTCAAAATTTGAGTTTTGACATTAATAAAATCACAGTTTTTTCAATCCTGCTGCCTATGACTGTGCCTCTTACTGCTTATATTAAATCAATGGCAGGGTGCAAGAGGATGTCATTGTACCGGAGAGAAGGGAGAGAGATATAAGGGAGCAACATGAGAGATATGAAGGTGTCATTGGAACAGAGAGAGAGATAGTAGGAGTCATTGAGAGAGATGCAAGGGTGTGAATTTGGTATGGGAAAGATATGAGGGGCAATGACATATATATAAAGGCAGCAATAAGACAGACTGAGGGATATGAGGGGGAAGGGCGCAGCGAAAGAAAATTTGACAACATCCAGTGCAAGTGCAATCACCACCACTCTGTTCATGCTGTCGCACAGACACAGGGGCTCGCAGGTTAAACTACGCACAGCACTTATAGGCTGTTTATAAATAACTTACCAACAACTTACATCTTAGGGCCCGATTCAATTACGTTCGCGGCCTGCGATAGACGGGAAAAAGCTTGCGATGCACTTTTTCCTGTCTATTAAGATAGCCGATTTTTATGTGCACCTCTATGAGGTGCAAATAAAAAAAATGAAAGGAATTCGCACAATTAGCTTTGCACCGCAAATAACACGGCTGCGAGACTAATTGAATCAGGCCCTTAGTGCTGTCGTTCCTGGTGTGTCCTCGGTGGGTGCAGGATAAACAGCTACCCCAGGCATCCTTCTATGAGGGTGAGGGGAGCCACTCCCCTTGCACACACAGACATGATCCATGGACGCAACCTTAAGATTTCCCAGACACCCTCAATTAAAATGGAGACAGATTGGAAGTCTGGATACAGGGCACTTAGCATACCTATACTGTACAATCTCCATACATTTCCCTCCCACGAAATGAACATGGGGCTGGATCCAGACTTAAGTAAGTGCCTGGGCTAAACCATGTTGATTGCAGGGAGTCATATTTAATCGGTTGCACACCGTATTAGAGTTGAGAGGTGATGTTTCCTATCCCAAGTCTAAATAACAGTGTGATAGTAAAGCTGGTCAGTATCTGTGTGCAGTAAGCAATTCAAAGATATATCCCTGCATGCAAAGAATACAATTAACTTGACTCCCCCTGCAATCAACATGGTTTAGCCCAGTTGTAACAAATTTCAAGCACCTACTTAAGTCTGGATCCAGCCCATTATCTCTGTATCTGTTCTGCTGTGGGAAACATTCCCAGTACACAAGTCTGGATCCTGAGGTTGTACAATCGCAAAATGTTTTCGGATCCATTTATGGAAGTCTTTATTCAGTCCGCAGTTACTAAACAGCTTTATTCTTTACACTGAAATTTAGAGTCACAGGACCATGTTCATACTTAAGAAGCAGCTGCTTCTTAAGTACGGTCTTTTAAGAAATGACCATGGGTAGTACTATGCTTGCACATTTACGCAATCTATGTACAATTTAGGTACGTAGATTAACTACATGCGGTCTTTAAAGAAAGTATGTAGTTTATGAATAAGAAAGAGGCGTGCCACGGCAGCCTTCTGGGAGGTTGTAAGAAGAGTGGGTGGGGAAGGGTATGGAAAGGAGCCGGGGAGGGCGGGGTAGGAAACACCGTTCGTATTCTCCTTCTTAAGAAGGAAAATAAGAACGGGAAGTTAGAGAATGGGGCCGGATTCTTTTTTTTTTTCGTCCGAAAATATACGCACGCACATAGCAAACCACCACCCACCAACACCCAAGACACTCCCCTCTCATGGCTGTGCTATCATAGACTTACGCCCCCCTAGAGCGCCTCT
>WWET01000170.1:831095-842295 GCA_011038615.1 Limnodynastes dumerilii | reverse complement strand
ACAGTAATGTTCATAAACATTGATCTGCCAAAACAGACTAATAATTCTACGGAGGGAGGGAAAGCAGACCACAACTGGACATAGATATAGCAAATATATTGGTATATTGCACAGTAGGTGTTGTAGCTTATGATTTTACATATGTCTGTCTAGTCTGGTTTAAAAACGCTAAGGGCAAGATTTACTAAGCTGCAGGTTTGGAAAAGTGGAGATGTGGCCCATAGCAACCAATCAGATTCTAGCTCTCACTTTCCTTTTTATATTTAATGGACACTAAGGGGCAGATTTTATTCTTTATCCCATAGAGGTACAAGATAAAATCTGTGATGTTCAGCTACTGTAACAGATGGAAATAAGTGCAATTTGCATATAATCCCCTCATCACGGGGGGAATAGAATCAACTCTAACATTGGAAAGTCAGTGTATTTATATATTACCGTGCTTAAAAGAAAATTTTAATAAAGTCAAAATTTGAGTTTTGACTTTAATAAATTATAGTTTTTGCATTTCTACTGCCTATGACTGCGCCACTCACTGCTTATATTAAGTCAATGGCAGGATGCAAGAGGATGTCATTGTACCGGAGAGAAGGGAGAGAGATATAAGAAAGCAACATGAGAGATATGAAGGTGTCATCAAAAAAGGTATTAAGAAGAAAGAGAGAGAGAGATGGGAGAGTACCTATAGGAGAGAGATAGTAGAAGTCATTGAGAGAGAAGCAGAGGTGTAGCATGGGTTAATGGCACCCGGAACAAGCAACTGCTATGGCACCCCATCCCCGACCTCCCGAAGTGTAGTTAGCCAGGGATGGGAGTGACCATGTTCCCTGACATTTGCTGGCTAAAAGGAAATGTTGTTTTTACTTAAATGACTATTGATTGTTTCTTCTCTCTTTGTGCCTTACGTTAATTTCTACTGCACTGAAAGTCTATGGAGAAAATGCAGATAGACGCCATTACACATCTCCCCCCATCACATATTTCCCTTCCTCTGTTACACATTTGCTTTATCGTCTTTCGCCCTTAATAACATATCTGCCTAATTGTGCCCCCTCTCCAATACACTTCCCCTTCGCTGCACCCCCTCAATACACTGACCCCCCCCGCCCCCCCTTACATATACACATCACCCGTCTCATCTCATTTACATAACACATCTCTCTCCCTAACCCCAATCCATTACACATCTCCCTTCCTGCCTCTCTTACATTACACATCTATGGTCATGGCACGCTATGTAAAGCACATGTATATTATGTCGCCCCCCTTACATATATACATCGCCCTCCCTGTCTCATTTACATAACACATCTCTCTCCCTAACCCCAATCCATTACACATCTCCCTTCCTGCCTCTCTTACATTACACATCTATGGTCATGGCACGCTATGTAAAGCACATGTGGGGTATATTATGGCTCTGTGAATGACACATACTATAATATGTGGTTTATATTAGGGTTTGGGAATGGAAAACTTTATACAGCATATAATACACCATTTCTAGACCATAATATACCCCACATATATTATAATATGTGTCATTCCCAGACCCATGATAAACCCCACATGTACATTATATAGTGTGCCATTCCAGACCCCTAATATTACCCCACATGTAATACCAGTATATTAGGGATCTGAAGATGGTACTTGGCCGTGCTCTGTGGTACCCCTTTGGTCTGCCAGCGCTCGGAGCTCCACTCTCGCTACTCCCTGCAAGGGTGTGAATTTGAAAGTAATGGGAAAGATATGAGGGGGCAATGACAGATATATAAAGTAACTAGGGAGCCTGTCGGCAGGGGAATCCCCAGACGCGCTGGAGCTAAGGTAAGCAGACGGGACGGGAGCCGGCGCGTGCAGCCTGCCGTTTAGACGGCAGCTTTAACATGTGGCACCTGGCGTGTCCCCAGTGGGTGCAGGTAGGGTACTTACCTCAGTCTCCCATTTCCTCTTGACCACTGCACCCACTCAGAATAGTTACGCCACTGTGAGAGGGCAAAAATATATATAATGGTCTACTTGACATATACCAGTGCAAGGGGCAAGGATGCGATTATGCGATTTATTGATACTAAAACTGAATTGAACAAGGAACAATAGCTGAAATGGCTTCTGGAAAGTCGGTCTGCACTTCACCACAATGTGTGAACAAGGACAATATCAATGCAGCTATTTCCTTTTGATGTTGCCAAGTGCAGAGGATGCAGCTCAGACAGGCTGAGGATGTCCTCCACTGGCTTCTACACGCTTACACTATATATAGCGGCAAACTATGTGTACAACTGTTTCTTAGAATATATGGCATAAGGAAGGATGTCGCTTTTTCCAGGAAATTGGAATAGTTTCACTAATAATTTCCCTTTCACATGCAACATTGGTTTTGACTGTTAATGGAAAATTGTAGACTTTTTGTTTTGTTACCTTAGAATAATAAGCACCAGACAAGCCAAAATTTGACAAACTTCCTACTGAAGTGGGAGAAAATACACCGCACCCCACATCTGCTGAACTCATAAAACAATAGTATTGTACTATGAATCTGAATTGGAAGAGTCCAGGGGTGAGTTGAGCCAGGGGGCAGGATGAAGAGGGGGGGGGGGGACATCTGCCCCCTGGGCTATTGCATCTGGGGTTTCCTGGGGCACCACNNNNCTTGAGTTGCCTGGTGCATCACCCCATGTAGTATGTGTCTTCTTGCTCAGTGCATAGAGGTGTCAGCAGAGAGCCAGGCAAATAAAGATGCTTCCCAGTTGTTGTGATTATGGATTACACAGCCAGGCAGGGAATGATTGCCAGCTTGCTGATTGGAGGATGGCTGGAGTTATCCACCAATCAGAGTACTGACAGCCATTCACTATATGCAGGGCCACTGTCAGAAATGTTAGGACCTGGAATATATCTGCTGCACTCCGCCCCTATGTGATATTAACAATGCCATCTCATATAGGTGGAGTGTTACGGACCAGTTTTAACAGTCTTTCTCTGCGCATTGGCCTTCTAATGTGCAGCTCTTAGCAGCAAGTTCTACCGTTGAAACCTGCAGAGCTAAGGTAAGTATCGACAAGCCCCTTCTGTCTCTGGACCCAGGACAATAGTCCCCATCCTGATAATGGCCCTGACTATATGGAAGCATGTGGAAAGAAGACACAGGACCTCAGGATTTTATTTAGGGTCTGCTTTTTTTTTTTTAAATGTATTTGTGTATGTGGGAAGGGATTGAACTACTGCGGATACTTACTACTTACTATTATTTAAGATGTGACTCTTCTATCTTACTTGTATCTATTTGGAATAGTAGTATAGGACCAGATTCTGAGATCAGATTTCCCCCCTATTTTCCGTGCATGCAGATCGTGTATGTATGGTAGACGGGAGATAATCATATAGTAAAGGCTTGGTTAAGCCCTTATGTATGATCTGTCATTACACAACTGCCCCAGTTTTCATAGGGCTGGATTGTAACACTTAAGGGTATGGAAGTCCCATATGTGCCAGGGCAGTGGTCTCTTCTCGCACATACAAAACTTTATAATAATCGGACGTCTGTCGCCGCTGCGATCTGGATGCAGTTCTTAGGTTGTGTTGTGTTTTGGTATAATAGCTGTAGTTCATACCACATCATTCTAGGAGAGAAAACTTTTTCCAGCGTTGTTCTTCATGTTGCAATGCTTCCTGGGATTGCGCATCCAGGTGATAAGAGAAAGAAATTTTACAGATAGCAACTGGTTTCATTTTACTTTGGAACAATTGCATAAAAAGGGGTTGAAGTTGACCTTTTGGACCAGAGCTGCCCCTAGGAGGTTTGAACCGGGGTCTGCGCCATGGGCCCTGCACCCTAGGGCTCCCCGCCAGCTCTACTTTCAGAGCTGTGGCCGCCTGCTACAGTATATTTGTAGTGTGCCGCGGCTCTGTAGATGCTGTCGGGGGGGATAGTAGCGGTGGAGACTATCCAGAACCACTATCCTTACTTACCGGTAGTGGCTCCGGCTGAACCCCACCTCTGTGGTCACGGCTCTGAAAGTTAAGCTGATGGATGTTATCTTAAAAAGTTTATAAACAGCTAAAAAAAAGTGCTTTTTTTTGTCATAGAACGCTCCGGAAACTTTTTCGACGGATCTTTGAAGTTTTAAAAGTTTTGGCGGCAAAATCATTAAAATGGTGCATGTGGCATGCGGGCTGCTTGTGTGTCCAGTCCGATGCATGCGTATTTCGTCCGCGCTGGTTGTGATGGCGCTGCTTGGCTTGTGATTGGTTATGTGGTTGCGTGTGAGTTGATGTGAGTTCCGGCACCTTTTTTATTACAAAAAAAGCACTGGCTATAAAGCCTCAGTTGCTAGAATGGGAGGCCCCCAGAGGAAGATGTGCTTTTGGCTCGTAGGGGCTGTTTGGTATATAACACTTTGGACATAATTATTTATAATTAGATATATTAAAGCCTCCTGTACAGTGAAATGTATATGTTGTGTTTTCACAGAGATCTCTAGTAAGATTAAACAGTGTGATCACATCCACAGTACTGCTGCCAGACCCTTTTATAAGCATCTGCTGTTTTTTAAAGCAATGTTGCAGCCAATACCTATACACAGAACCTTAGATGTTACCTTGTTATGTGCAGGGTACATATAATTTCATGAAAGTGAAGAAATTATCAAAGCATATTCACCGATTTAGATCTTTACCTTAATTACCTAAGACCCTTTGATGGTGGTGCAGGCATTCTCTAATGCAAACGGAGAATAAAAGGGCAGTGTTGTGATAAAAGACAAAAACAATATAAGTTTATTGACTTTAAAATGACCTTGCACTGCAAACATCAACCACACAAACCAAATCAAGAGGTTTTTTCTTAAACAAAATAAATACATTATAGTGATATATTCTTTAAAAATCAGTTATATGCATATTAAACTACATAAACATTTTCATCTAACTGCACCGATGTCTGAGTGAGGCATTGTGGGTATTTTTAAGCAGACTGTGCATATTTCATTTTTCCTAAACTTCTAGGGTATTTAACATACACGGTATGCTTTTTATATTTGGCCTCAGAACCCGATTTCACACTTTTTCTTGATACAGCAAATAGATCAAACATTTTTAGAGGTTTCACTGCAAATCCGGAAACTACTGTTTCAATTCAAAGAACTGTTCTACAAGAGACAGGTACAAATACTGCATGAAATTACCAGATTTCCGGCTTTTCAAAGGAAAAAGGAAAATAAAGACCTTAATATTCTAATACAGTACATAATCTTTTTTGTTTAATTTAACACACTTTTTCTATTCCATACATGGATTTTAAACAAAAGGAGAACAGTCTGAAACCTGTTTCTAGGGCAACTTTAGCAGGGAACATATGTCACAACTTTTAAATGCACTCCACAACATAGAACATTGGGGTAGATCCAGAACTCCGCTTGCAATCCGTTTACTAGCGTAGCGTATTTACACGAGCGTACCTTCTATACACTCCCCTAGGCACACCCCTTGCATGTATGTACTTTGGCCGCTCTACACTTTCTGAACCCTACCTTAACGTTTGGCAGCGTAACCACTCTGATCCGCTCACGCACGTACAGGCTGTCCGTAGTTACGCCGCTAAGCACGCCCATACTGTACTATTTAAATGCCAAAACCCGCCTTTGAAGTGTAATTTCGGATGTTGTAAGGCTGGCAAGCCCCCTCGAATGAATTTTCGCTACTGATATGTGAAAGGCCCTTACGCTCAGAGTTACGTTACATCACGTTGCGTATCATCTGTCGTGTGCATGCTCAGTACATACCAACTCGCGTTTTTACTTCTCCGCCACGCGTAAATATGTACGGAAACATTGTTCTGCATCTGCTCCATTGTCCCGTACTGATTATGTGTTAATGTTTTAACACTTAGTAAATAAATGTAGATAGGGTTACTATGGAGCCAATAGTTCTATCGGACCATGCGCTGGCATGGTTCTAGCCCGGAGGGAGGCACTTCCATTGTCCCCCTCTGCAGTGACCTGTCCTGGATTTAGCTTCTAAAGGCTTTGGTAATATATAGCAATTACTTGCTGTAGGCTCCATTAAAAGAATTAAAGTCACCTCTTCCCAGGAATGCACTGCGCAACTTCATGATGTCATGACCTCACGCCAGTGCCACGACCCCACCCCCTTGCCTCCGGGTGCCTGGGAAGAACTTACGCCACTGCCCATGTGGCCCATACTGACAGCGAAGGTTCCCTTTTTTACCTCGTTGATTTGTACACCTGTAGAGACTCGTAACGAGCGGCTTGGTACAACTTTTTGTCCACTAACGGCAAACATCGTAGTGATCCTGTACTTTTCTGGCAGACTGCCAAGGCGGTCCTTAGGGGAGGTATCATGTCATACGAGGCAATGCATAAGAAGGATGCTTTAAAGTTCTATTTAGATTCACATTTGGAGCTCACAGAAGCTTTTCACTAAATGGAACAGAATCCGTTGCGAGAAAACAAGGCTGCATATCATATGAAAAAAATCCAGTTTGTAAATGTAGGACCTGATTCACAGATAAGAGTGAGTTGGGTGCAGGCAGACCCGCACCTAAGTCACTCTGCCAGCCCCTAACCCACCCACCTGTTTTCAGGTACCTTATGGCACGAGTGTCATAGGGCTACCTTATTCTCCGTGCAATGTCCATAAGAACATTACCTCTCCCCACCTCCCCCCTGCCCTCCCAGGCTAATCTAAATCCCTCCCCCCTCCCACTTCTTTCAAAAAAAAAACCCTAGGTGGCATAATGCTACCTCTATCTACCTACCGTACCACTCTGCTACATAGATAGTGTAAATGACCTACTACGTATGCGCAATAGGTCATTTCGGCCAGATACGCACTAAGTGTGAATCAGGCCAATAGTCACCCAATCAGCGCAATTTCAGAGATTAGGTAATAGAAATGGGAGACCGTTGACTAGTCTTCTTAAAGGGAATAGACCCTCAGATGTGATAGTGGGTTTGCTAGACAGTCAGGGAAAGCTAATAACGAGCGGAGTGGAAATCCTGGAGATTATGAGAGATTTCTACTCCTCCCTGTATAAGGTAGATGCAATAATTCTTTATAACAAAAACTTATTTTGGGAATCCATACTTATCCCTCCAATTGATCCACAACAAGCAAATACACTATGTTCACTTATATCGAGTGAAGAATAAAAGTTGATTCTCAAAAAACCTGAAGCCACTTAAAGCCCTGGGCCCAGATGGGCTTACTAGTGAATTTTATAAAATTCTCAAAGAAGATGTATTGAAACCTTTAAAGAATGTTCTTAATGCTACTTTTGCTAAACGGAAAGTCCCTACAATATATAATTTGGATATCATTAAAATCCTCCCTAAACAGGGAAGAAATCTGGACGATCCTGTCTCATATCGCCCAATTTCTCATCAATATCGATTATAAAATTCTTACAAAACTTCTGGCTGACAGAATTAAAATCTTATTTCCACATATTATACAGATTAACCCAATTTATTTGGGGGAGGAATTGCACGTCACAACATAAGACCCATGACTGGAAATATAAATGACCATATAAAAATAACATATATAAATGCTTCTCACGGCTGATGAATATAAATCTAATATTAAATCTTTTGCTCTGTACAAAATCTAATAAAAATATTACTGGCTAAAGCTGCTGTAGAATTGGCTTGATGCAGGAGCACACGAGACCTCCAAGATATTTGTGATGGCCAGTGCTTTTTTTGTCATAGAACAGAGTTCCGGCACCTTTTTCGATGGATTTTCCAAGTTTTAAAAGTTTTAAAAGTTTCGGCTGCAAAATCATTACAATGGTGCATGTGGCTGCTTGTGTGTCGAGTCCGATGCATGTGTACTTCGTCTGCACTGGTTGTGATGGCACTGCTTGGATTGTGGTGCTGCTTGTCTTGTGATTGGTCGTGGGAACGCGTGAGTTACTAAAAACACCCCTAGGCGGCATAATGCTACCTCTATCTACCTACCGTACCGATCTGCAACGTAGATAGTGTAAATGACCTACTACATATGCCAATAGGTCATTTTGGCCAGATACACACTTAAGAAGCAGAAGCTTCTTAAGTGTGAAACAAGCCAATAGTCACCCAATCAGCGCAATTTCAGAGATTAGGTAATAGAAATGGGAGACCGTTGACTAGTCTTCTTAAAGGGAATAGACCTTCAGATGTGATAGTGGGTTTGCTAGATAGTCGGGGAAAGCTAATAACGAGCGGAGTGGATATCCTGGAGATTATGAGAGATTTCTACTCCTCCCTGTATAAGGTAGATGCGATAATTCTTTATAACAAAAATTAATTTTGGGAATCCATACATATCCCTCCAATTGATCCACAACAAGCAAATACACTATGTTCACCTATATCGGGTGAAGAATAAAAGTTGATTCTCAAAAAACCTGAAGCCACTTAAGGCCCTGGGCCCAGATGGGCTTACTAGTGAATTTTATAAAATTCTCAAAGAAGATGTATTGGAACCTTTAAAGAATTTTCTTAATGCTACTTTTGCTAAACGGAAAGTCCCTACAATATATAATTTGAATATTATTAAAATCCTCCCTAAACAGGGAAGAAATCTGGAAGATCCTGTCTCATATCGCCCAATTTCTCATCAATATCGATTATAAAATTCTTACAAAACTTCTGGCTGAGAGAATTAAAATCTTATTTCCACATATTATACAGATTAACCCGATTTATATGGGAGAGAAATTGCACTTCACAACATAAGATCCATGACTGGAAATATAAATGACCATATAAAAATAACATATATAAATGCTTCTCACGGCTGATGAATGTAAATCTAATATTAAATATTTTGCTCTGTACAAAATCTAATAAAAATCTTACTGGCTAAAGCTGCTGTAGAATTGGCTTGATGCAGAAGCACACGAAACCTCCAAAATATTTGTGATGGCCAGTGCTTTTTTTGTCATAGAACAGAGTTCCGGCACTTTTTTAGATGGATTTTCCAAGTTTTAAAAGTTTTGGCTGCAAATTCATTATAACGGTGCATGCGGCTGCTTGTGTGTCGAGTCCGATGCATGTGTACTTCGTCTGCGCTGGTTGTGATGGCACTGCTTGGATTGTGGTGCTGCTTGTCTTGTGATTGGTCGTGGGAACGCGTGTGAGTTAATGGGCCTGATCCAGAGCTTTTCAGCCGATCTGCGCATGCGCCGGGCAGATGTTGCCCGGCGTTGCTACGGCAATGCCTGATCCTGTATTGGGCGTCCGTAGCAGCGCCGTAAGGACGCTGGAGGGGACGTACTCCAGCGTCCCTACGTTAAGGTTAGTGCAGGTGGGTGGGGGGACGTAGTTAAATGAGGGTAGGAGGGCGGGCTAAGCGGCCATATGCTCCTGTGCGAGCATATGGCCCCTTCCTTACGCCGGCTGAAGTTAGGGTAGCCTTCAGCCGGCGTAAGCGAGGGTAAGTACGCTGTGGGCAGGGGGAGTCAGCGATGTAACGCTGAGTGTTAGTACGCTCAGCGCTACATCGTACCTCTGGATCAGGCCCAATGTGAGTATCGGCACCTTTTTTATTACAAAAAAAAGCACTGACGATGGCAAATAATTATTATTAAAGTGGTGAAAAATGGAGGTGGAGAACAGATTAATAAGCCAAGTGTCAGACATGAATTGGCTGCTCTGCCCCTACATCTTAGACTGGCCACACAGTATACAGTAATCAAATAATCGGTTATCATGCAGTGCATGGTAGGATTGGCCACTGTGCTGTGCCTATTAGAATGGGCACAGATTAGTAGGGAGAGCAATTATATTATCAGGTAGTTAATAGTTACTATGGGCTGGACCCAAATGTATGTATGACACCCTACTTACACACACAAAGGGCTGGATCCAAACCCTGCACATTTTCTGTATGAGAAAGGGAAGTGGACTCTCCCTGTCACACCACTCTCTCATGTGTAAAAAGTGTGACTTTCACTGCCATAAGGCAGCCTTAAGTCACACTGGCGGATCGTCCGACCTCTGATCCACCTATAAGTGGGTGATCACACCCACACTGTAAAATTTAAAAGCTTCCCCTCGCTCACATTGGCTGGCGAATGAGAAGCACAGCCCCTTTCTACTTAAACTCCATCATACGGTTCTTAGTTCCATATAATGGAAGTTACATTAGTAAATCAAACATAACATCTGCGTGCAAAAGTGGTCTCACGGTATTAACTGTGGATCCAGCCGTAAGTGGGGTGTCTGGAGGAAAGGGCACATTCAGATGTCAAGCATGATTTACACGTGATTTACATGCGTATTTGCTATCATACAGAACTCGGTTCTGTCGAAGGGGAGGGCTGTCTTCTACTATGCCTGGCAAGGTGGACGGGGGAGAAGATATAATTATACAATGTATAATTTAAGTGTATTAGGGTAAGGATTAGGATAAGGGTTGGGGTTACATAAATACTCACCATTCACCGCTGCATCTTCGTTCTTCAGATGAAAAAGGGCCGGAGGTCTCCCACAAATAGGAATTTTTACCTTTAAGGACGGTTGTCCTTGACGTTTTAGGAAGAGGAATAGGATCCCTTGTTATACTTAGAGCAGCCTTTTTTAGTGATGGCGCTACAAAAGAGGTTAATCTATCTTTTTCAAGGGCCGGAGGACTTCCCGGAAAGCTAGGTACAAACTAGCACGAGTTATACGCTTTCCCTTCTAGACAGGGAAATTAGTATTATTGCAGCGTATTCACACTGCCCAATACTGATTTTCTGACCCTACTGGGCCATCCTTACAGGATCGGCACCGCATTGGTTAGATTGGCTCAACAAACCGACCAATACTAATTTTAGTTGGCAGGGTATTTGGATCATTTTGGCGGCATTACAACAAACTGGTCAAGCATCCACACTATACAATTATTGGGCCAACCAGCCGACAACTTCTGGATGAAGAGTTGGCAAGTTTCTATATGTACAAACTCTGACAGAATATCAGCCTAATAGACCCAGAATAGGTGTATGAAAATATGAAATTAGAGCCAGGTGTCTGCCAGTGCCAGTAATAATAAAGCTGCAGAATGCTATATAGTGCAGCAGACAGCCGCAGCTTTGAAAGTTAAGCTGATAGATGTTATGCGCAGGTCAGATGCAGATCAGCGGCTAAACCGTGCATCGCTGATTGCTGGATGGGGGGCTCCAAAGGAGCTTTGCCTGCCCCCC
>WWET01000170.1:751117-778273 GCA_011038615.1 Limnodynastes dumerilii | reverse complement strand
GTGTAAGTGTAGACCTGAGCAATACCATGTTGAACTGCAAGGGGAGGCAAATTTATATTGTGAAACCAGAATTAGAATTAAGAGGTAAAGTTTCTTAGCTCAACTCTATTTTATAGAATAAACATAAAGCTATGATGTATTTGAGTTCTATGTGTAAAAGTAAAGTATTTTCCCTGCATGCAAAAGATTTTAAATTAACACCCCTTACTTTGAAAAATGGTTTAACTGAGCTGTACACTTGCACCTAAAAAATAAAAAGGCGTAAGTAAAACTCTGAATCAGCCCTTAAGCCTCTAGAAGAGAAATGCTTAAGACAGTAATTTGAAGGAAGTGAGAGACCTACATAGTAGAAAATAATTAACTGAGATGAAAATAATGCATTTGGAGGAATTAATAGAACAAACTATTAAGGGTAAGGGGACTTTTGTATACCTTTCTATATAAAGTGGGTAACCAGATGTAGTAATGATTTAAATACTTATTTGGGATTTTTAAAATAAATTAATCTTGGTAGAATTCATTTTAGCCAATGTAATATGGCTTGGCAGTAAGCTTGAAAAAGGAGTCTGTGGGGCTTAGTAATGTATATACCCAGATATTTAGAGTAGAGAGTATATATCATAACGTGTACATTTATCTATTTCTGAAGGTAAAGAGAGAGCTAGGTAAGGGTTATCAAGACACCTGTGTTTCTTCCGAATTGTCTAAGGGCGTGCTGGATAGTAGGGCTTGTTTGAATTGTAATAGCAAGTGGCTCGATGAGCAGAGCAAAAATTAAAGGGCAACCCTGGAAAATGGTGTTAATAATATTGAAAGAAAAGTCCTAGTAACACCCATCAACACATGAACACATGACATGAAAGACCAGAAGATACGGTTGAAAGCTTTTTTGCAGTCTTAACGCCTTTAAAAGAGCTGGTTGTTTATTATGCTGTTTAGTGTGGACTAGGTCAAAATTTCAGTCGTATTATCTAGGGCCCTGTGCCCCAGGATAAAGCCTTTCTGTTTTAGGTGAGTAAGGGAGGCGAGGATAATGATAAGAGGAAAGGCCAAAATGTTAGTGTATATCTTTAAATCTACATAAAAAAATTGGTAAAATTGCTACATAAGGTAAGGTCTTTGTTAGGCTTGGGTATAACTATAATAGTCGCTGTTGTTGCTATGCCAAAAGAGGAGCCCTCCTTTATCCGATTAAAGAGATTGGTCATGTTAAGAGCTAGGATTGCCACTAATTTCTTAAATTATTGGAGGGTTAAACCGTCCATCCATGGAGCTGAGAAAGATGCATAGATTTTATCGCCATCAAGCTTTCCTGTAGTGTAATAGGTTTGTTTAATGAAAACCTGCTGATCCTCTGAAATCTGGGGTAGAAATGTTTTTTTATATATTTTCTTAGATATTTGTTTATTAAAAGTATGCATAGTAACACAATGCATGGAGAGTCTGAATCAGGCCCAATGTCATTAAGAACTATCTTCAGTGTAAAGGATTCCTGAATCCACAGAGCCCTGATCAAGTCGGTCTGGGATTACATGAAGAGACTGAAGGATTTGAGCAAGTCTACATCCATAGAAGATCTGTGCTTCTCCAAGATATTTGGAACAACCTACCTTCTGAGTTCCTTCAAGAACTGTGTGCAAGAGTACTTAGAATAATGATGGGCAAAAGTTAAGACCATAGCAATCTGGTTATATTGTTTAGTGCTGGATCATCTTTTATAGATCGCCTTTTACAGTTGAGTTTATATCTTTATGCTGCCATACAAGCAGTATACTAATCTTTAGCTGACTATATCATTGCAAATGCTAAGGGGCTCATTCAGATTTGGAAGTAACATCAAATATATGTGTAAATCTGCCTCTGGGAAATCTATACTGCAATCTGAGGTGTGCACATCTGTTAAATGGGTTTGTTTTGTACATGCAGAGAAAATATTAATTTCTGCTTATTGCACACAAATGCTGAAAAGCTTTAATTATAAACTGAAATTTAGAGTTGAGCTAATAAATGGCACCACTCAATTGTAATGCTGTTTGTATAGTTTCATAGTATTGGCTTCCCTTGCAATTCAATATGGATTAGCCCAGGTTCATTTGATTTTGTTGTAGCACTTACACCTACAGAAAATTATAACATATATTAGAAAGCACCTGATATTTGTGTGGCTGGAGTAAAAGCACTTGACCTTGACGTGACCTTGTTCCTTTATATTGGGAACAATCCTATTGTCACCTAATTCCTTTTTACCTGTATAAGATCTCTGTTTTTCCCCATGTTCTCGCTTATGTATTTTACTGCTAGTTAATTAATGCTTAGCTGTACTATGTTGTAGCAGTTTGTTCATTATTTAGGTTTAGTATTTTTGTTTTATTTGTTTTTAATAATACATGAAGTTGTTATTAGTACATTATCTATTTCAAATTACTGGCTTGCTTCAATGTTTGTAATAATTGTGTTTTACTAATGGAGATTCTAACTGACGGAGGTGAGTAAAGAAAAGAAAAGTATTTCCACTGATCAGATGGTGATGTATTACTGGCATAAGTGAAATCATAGTCTTATAAACCAGTTAATAATGCCATGACACTCAATATTTAAAGCAAATAAAATAATTAAATGAAGGGAAAATAAACCAACGAACAAGTGAAAGTAGATGGCGCTAATAGTGTAGCCTTAGTGGACATAATTAGGAATCAATGGCCTGAAGATAAATGTACTACAGGTGATAAAACTAAATCATCAGAAGTTTATTTGTGTATATTTATACCTCTATTGCCTGTTTCACACCAAAATCCTGTGTTTTACATGGGATAATGAACACAGGTTTAACCAGTGTTGATACAAAACAAAACAAAAAATAAAGGGCTGTGCTTTGGGATAGAAATGGCCGCTAACAAATGTTATTCAAAGTATTCACAGCAGCCTGGTATTGGGTTGTGCAGACCCTAAAGAAACAAACAATATACCAAATAAGCAATAAACCGGAGCTTGTAGATAATTATATAATTACTATAAATGTAAAATTAGAGCAAAAAAAAACAAACTATAAAAAAGATAAAGCATAAATAAAATAAAAACCTATTATCTCTTAAAACCAAGTAATTATTAATTATAAGATAAATTGAAAATTAATGAGTTGTGGCCACCTAATTTTTCAGCATTTTACACTAAAAAAGCTTTGATAAAGTAATAATTAGGTCTCTGAATCTCACACTTAGCTATTAAAACTGAGAAAAATTAGTATTCACTCAGTTACTCCAGTATGAATACATTGATCTGGCGGCAAAGCATAACAAACAGTCTCTCCCAATGCACTGTGATAGAGCTAAGAATGAAAGTGAATGCTCGTCCCAATGCTGTTAGTAAATTTCAACTATAAAAACACTATCAAACGAGTGGAGTGGGTCTCACCGCTCCAACAGGATTCTCAGGGATTGCTTTATCCGCAGCACTATTTGGCAATAGATAGTATAGTTCACCCTGATCAGAGCTTCACTCACGCTTAAGCAGGGAGTACTAAATCACAATAGGAATTAATCTCACCATGTAGCCAGATTCTTCAGGGATCGCAAGAGCCACCGTCCACTTGGCCAATGTTTATTCGGCTCTCCCTTCGCAATTGCATCAATGTACCAACTATGTTGGTAGCTTATCACGGTTCTGTAGATTGCGGCGTGTGCACCCACCCACATCACTAAAACCGGTGTTCTTTTATGTGTTGTTAAAAGAACAATTCATCAACAACAGAACATTCACCAGAGACTTAGTATGTAGAATTTGGCAATCAATAGGTTGGTTACAATATTCAGAGTTCAAAATGTTCTGACACATTTCTTCTCACACCGCGATTTCATCAGAGGTAAAATCACTTTAGTCTGAGACACCATTTAAATTCCAGTATACTAATTAATTATCCATCACCTGAATAAACCAGTGCAGTGTTGAAGATTGGGTTCTTCGTATTGATCCCATAGTCGAGGGTCATATTAAACCCTGCTATCCCTTGGTCTTCTATGTACGGTAGCATGTCAAGTATAGTTTAACATAACCGGTTGCCAGCCGAGGTAGTTCCCTTTATGCTCATTAATAAGTGCCATGACCCTCCTACACCCCATGTTATTGCGGATAAGGTCACTGACCAGTAATGCCTCTTCCTGAGTAAAGAATACTTCCTGCGCCATCCCCTTCTCTTGCTTCATCCTGAGAGATCTTGTGATGTAAGTTTTATATACCTCCTCAGGGTTGGAGACAACTTTTGGGAGCAAGATCATTCAAATACTTGTCCATATGTAATCGGTTATTATATGAATCTCTGTTCGCCCTATTGTAGATCTGGAACTGTTGATCAAAAAGAGCATGCAAGCTGGAATCGTGTGTTTTCCTTCTTATTGTTGTGACAATAGGTGAACCACTGTCCTCTATCTCCAGTCTAGGCTCATACAGTTGAAGTGATAATACCGAATCTGAAGATAACTCGAACAAGGCCTGTTGTTGATCTATTACTTGGTACATACAGTGGCTAATGAAAGCACTGTTCCGCACATCTCTCAAGAGAGTTTCATCCAAATGCATACGCAGAGTTTTGACGTAGGGTGTCCAATCAGGGATACTCGTAAAGATGATCACTTTACTACGAGGAGCAGCCAGTATGTTGGCACCCTGGCCGACCAAACTTTGTATCTTAAGTTTGCGCAACTCCGCAAACTTCTCCATTACAGACCAATCCCAATCCCACTTCCACAAGCTAATGAGTATTCTAAATCTGAAGTTTTCCCACACGACCAGGGTTATTCCATGGTTCATGCCTTGGTGTGAATGGGTCATTAGACTTCAGTGCAACCTTCTTGTCTGCTTACTATTATAATAGGTTTCAGTACATTATTTAGCATTATGGATTCTAAACTGAATTTTGTTGTAATGTGTGTATAGTTTCAGAGGTGCAGTGGAGATGGGATTATGCAGAATATCATATGTTTACTGTGGAACTATCGGTCTCAGCATGCCATCTCAGTCTCTACCTGAAAAGCCACAAATTGCTTGTGTAGAGTGAATTTCGAGTTGTAAGAAATTTTGGATCTTGGGCTTGGTATTTTGATTATAACGTGTGCTATCTATATGTTAAATGCTAGACTTAGCCAGCCAGTAGAACGTGCATATCCCTCATAGTGGAAATTAAATTGGAATTTATATAACTTTTATGCTTCAATTATTCCTTGAGAATCAGAACCGAGTTTTATCTTACATTAACCACAGTTTTTGATGATAGCAAAGCTTTGACACATTGTCAGAGTTAATTTCCCTATGGAGATAGGTTTGCTCATGCATACTGAAGTAAATAACATGAGGAACAGAGGACAATAAAGCGTGCATTAACCTCACATTTAGCATTTGTGACAACATGTTCCTATTTATGGTTCCCTATTCCAAAGACTACCAAGGTTTTACATATTACAACAAGCATAGACAACCGGCGACACTCTAGAAGTCCCAGTGTTCTCCAAGAGCAGTGCACCTATAGCTTTCCTAGGCAAACCAAAGGATTCTGTCAAGTCCACACACAAAGGGTGATGTCTAAAAATGAAACCATAACCCTAGCACTGTGAGGCAGCCATCTTGCTGCCTGTTTCACTAGGAAGCGCATGGATTATTGGGTAGCATTGTGGCATCAGTGATGGCCCGTAACTCCTGCCAGTTTTACAGACCATTGAGCAGAATTTAGTAAAATTAATTTTTTTTGATTGAGAAAATCTATCACAAGTGTGTAACTATTATGTTTGAATAGTTTTTTTTCTATAATGCACACTATAGTTGTGAAAGAACATGTCTCTCTGTCAGCCTCTGACACCACTAATCAACCAAGATAATATTTCCACTTTCATTTCCATATTAGGGTATTCCTGATAGTGTGTGAGAGATTGTTTTATAGTTATAGTTTAAACACTGATCAGCACCTAGTTATTATCATCTCCTTATCTTCCTGTGTACTTCAGTCAGCCATTACAGAGATCACAGGAGGCTGAAGGTCTCCCCTGGCTTATTATTATAATAGCTACTCGTTGCCAGTTGTGGGGATTGTTTAAGGGTAAAATGCATATATATGTCCTTCAATGATCTCAAGCATCATACAGCCATTATTTGGTTCAGACATTCACTGTAACCTGAGCTGCACATTTACACACAGTGAACTACTGCCTTCTCCATATATTTGTTTCAAAGTCACTGTGACAGACTGGAGGGAGCAGCACAATCACCTTTGTTTTATACAATGTGATAAGTCAGACTCAAATCCTTCCTGCTACCTTCCCTGAGGCCCTGCTTGAGACATTACAGTATCCCTGGTTATGTTACTGGTTCTGTCTCTTTCCTCTGTATGCTTCTTGCATGGAAATGTCAGATTCTATTCTATTGTACACTTCTGAGTAAGTTGAAAGGCAATACACAGATTGAACCTAGATATTGATGCTACGACACTTAGGTACTCTATTTTAAAAGGAACAACATTGTATATTGTCATAATATAGATTAATATTAGTAAATGGATATTTAAATTGGCTTTAAAAACAATGCTACTTTTTTCATGCTTTTACTGTGATACTGCACCAGGAACTTAAATTCCCAGTACGAATCCCTGTAGCCCTAGGCAGACATCCCCAACTAACTGCTGATTAACCTGAAGCAATGATTTTTGACCCTTTCCAGACCTGTGAGTTTGATCTCTGTAAATATAGAATTATGCTGCATTCACCGTGTACAATAAATGATAGGAAAGTACATGATACGGCAGTTGGGTTTGACTGCACAGTGTATATTATTCTATATTGTATGGAACCGTGAAATCACATCGGACCTGCTGCATGTGTGATGTGATCAAGCATGTTGTGCAGTCATGTCATTTTAAGACGGACCAGCTATTTGGTTTGATCCATGGTTCGTTATGTACATTTGCCATCCTTCTGTACGATTGTAGAAACCCTAAATTATTTAAAAGCTCTGCCTTTTCCCCATTATATAAATAGACCCCAAAATAGGATTCCTTGTCCCAGCTGTTTACTGCATGCATGCAGAATGCTGTAGGATAAACAGAAATCAATGATTACATCTTATCTTGACCGCAAATTAACCAGTTCTGCAGACAAGCATAATTTACACAAAGCTATTCTTCAGTTACTACAAATCTAAAGAGTTCAAGCAAGGATACTGAGGCTGACTATCTCCACTCCGAATATGTCAGTCATTGAAAACCTGAAAAAAAGTTTGTGCTTAGGCATCTGTTAAATTACAGGTCCCAGGTTCCCAGTTTTTAGTTCTGCAAGTGATATAGGCTCACTGTTAGCTCAAATGTTTTAAACACTGATTATATGCATATTAATCCACTAAAGATCCTTTCCTGGTTCTGAAATGTGACATTTAGAATAAACAGAGATTTTCAGCTCTGTCTTTTTGTTTATGTATCTGGGAAGCTGTCAACAGATCATTGTGGAAGCAGACAGTCATTATGGTGTTTAGGACCATAATAGCCCGAAAGTCAGAACAAAAAGCCAACACCTTCTTTTATTTTTCAGTAGTTAGATGACATTTTGTCTGATGATACAGATTCTGCTCTTAAAACCCTGAGCACCTGTATCACTGATATATATGAGGTTTCTGACAACACTATATATAAGGGTGTCAAATGGTTCTATCAGTGCTGTAAAGTGACACTGAAAGTATGTCTATTTTACAGTTCAGATCTATAAGTACTAATTCTCTAGTAGCATTTCCTCCCCTAGAAAAATATGGGATATAAGGTGTCTTAAAATGGAAGAGAAGTCACTGACATCTCCCGGATTCTACAGGCATGTCATACTTTTAGGTATTTCCTCACCTGTATAAAATAGACTCCTATATGATTCATGTTTACCTCTCTAGTTTCTTGTTATCTTTTTTTATGTAATGTAAAAATGTACAGTCCTGTTACTACATATATTTTATAAATATAGAACTATTTCTAATTATTTCTAACAAACAAAAAAACTATACTAGTGAATGATATCTAAAACCTGGTTGGTTTTTAGCATGTTTGAGAATATTGCATCATTTTATTAAATATGGCAATGAATATATACATTTCACAGTCATGTCAGGTGAAGCACACTCCCTTCCTTGGTTAAAGGGTATGTCCAATGTGCATGCAATTGCAGGGGTAATGATCTGTATCTTGTTGGTTCCTCAGAAAAGTAAACCAGTAATATGCTAACAAAGGATCAGATTTAAAATTCAGATTTGATTCGATCCCCCAACCATTAGATTCTGTTAGATACGCAAGACTTGGCCACATTATGCAGACATATATGAGCAGGTTAGAACCTGTGTACATTAAAGATAGATTGGTGTAGTTAACTAGAATGCATGAAGTGCTTGTTATGAAGGGAAAGGCAAAAAATGCTAATGTCTCCCTCCAAATCCACAAGGTGATTGTTTATCTGTTCTTTAGTCTATTTGTGTAGCTCCAAATATTCATTGTTCAGTGTTCCCCACATTGAAAGTTCTATGGTTAGTAAAAAAAAATTAAAATACATAATATATATAGGTAGAATAGGACATAAATTTAATTCATTGGGTGTTCACAACATTAACAGAAAATAAATAAACAGCCTTAGAATGTCTGATTGTAAAGTACGGTCCTTGTTATTGCTAGGGTTTATTCTTTACGTATTTTCTTACATTTCTGTGAAACATGCAAAAAATAATCTGGTTGTTTATTCTGTACTGTAAAACAAGTATATCCTTTTTTACTCTGCTTAATGATGCAAAGAATGTAGGTCTTTTTGCAGAGCTTTAAATGAAGGGCAAAGAGAACGGAGAATGCATTGCAAAAGCAGTAAAAATGTGACATAAATATGAAGAGCAGTCTAGCACTTACCTCTTTACCACTTGGTTAAATATGTTCCCTTCTCATAAACCAATCCTGAATGTTTGTGTTTTCTGTTACTTAACTGATTAATGTAGATTAAAGTGCAAAGTACATATGTGACTGGTTGTAAATATTATGTTGTCACTGCAATGCTATAAAATACTCAGCCGTAAACTGCCAGTTACTTTTACCACATTAAACTTAGCAGACATGTTTAATCAAAATAAAAGCAAGTAAACAGATGGTTTGTATTTTAAAACATACGTTCAGTCCACAAAATGTCTGCCTCATCTGTGCTTCGATGACCTAATGGATTTTCTCTCATGTTACTCTTATGTCACATTTGCATTATTGTATATTTCATTCTTTAGTCATTGTTGTTCCCTTGCTTATGTTTCACTGTTTTGCATATTTAGTATCTGTGTTGATGTCAGAAAGTTACTGCAGAAGTGTGAACAAAATTGCCTATTGATATTTTAAGGTCCATATGTAAAATAAAGCTGCTGCTTTATAATAAACCTTGCATTTGCTTATTGCACACAGATACTGACCAGCTTCACTTTTACACTGTGCATAAGACTTGGGCTGGGGAACATCAACTCTCAGCTCTAATACTGTTTGCAACAGATGAAATTTGACTCCCCTGCAATCATCATGGTTTTGACCAGGTTCCTCTTATTTTCAAACTCTGAATCAGGTCTCCAGTGTGTACCCTGCTTCAGTGTGCCCTTTCCTGGAGACCAGTCATAAAAAAGTTCCAAGCAGTCACTCACAGTATCTCGTCTGACAGCTACGCTCTTTGCCTGGTATAAAACCGGTTTATTGTAATTTGTGGTTTATTATGGATCTCCTGCGATTTCTATCTTAAAATTGAAAATTGATCCAGATGAAACAACCTTTAATCTGTTGCAATCTGAAAATATAACATTTAAAATATACAACGGAGCCTGGTCTCCAACAATTTCCTGTTGGTAAAAATACTTATTTGTCAGCCAACAAGTCAGTTAATAGACACGCATAGTAAGAACATGTTTTTGTAAGTTGTGTAAGTAGGTTTTAATTAATGTCATCATGCCTTTCCATCCTTACGGTGCACTTACATTGTCCACATTTCTGCTCAAAATCATATGCCAAAACTTTTTTCCTTATTATATGCCAATCCCTTCACCCACCACATATATCTATTGGAGTAATAAAACAATGCCAAGTTGTTCTGAGCAGGGTATGAGCTATGTATTTTTTCCAAAAGCTAGACAGATGAGGTAGTACCAGTAAAGTGTGTTGATGTCTATCCACAGATCACAGAAGTGGTAAGCTCTTAACAGTTATACATAGTTATACATATATAACAGCCCACAGCTACAGATTGGTGGTTCATACACATCTATAGTAGAGTCATGGAAGATGTCAATGCCCAGCTCTAGATCACTTCTCCTTGTTGTATCTTTGGTGTAAGAACGAGGCTCCACTGGTATGTGTTTCATAGAACACTTTGTCAGGTGGCTGTGGATTGCTGTTGACCAGCGATTTTTTGATTCACCATGGTGATGTCAGTGAGCATTTTATCAATAGGATTCACAATTTAAAGAGACAGTCTCACAACATATACCACTTCTGAGTTGTAAAATAGAGACTAAAAAACATATGCTATGACTTCAAAAGCAACTTATAAACTATGCAAAGACAATAAAATTGTAAAATGTGGAGCAGCAAGTGGAACTCCAGCTACATCACAAATAAATAGTCCCATGGGAATACAACATGGTAGCGTTTCATGTAATTGATCATGTAATTGATCAATTATTTAACCCACGTACCATGTCTAAAATCCAAATGTCATGTTTACAAGCAACATGTAGATAATAATTCATACAGATAGAAAAATTTCTAAGCTAATACTCACAAATATAATAAAATGACCTCTAAGTATGTAATTCCAAATAGAAAAATGATTTCCTTAAAGAGTTAATGTAATTATATTTTAGTATGTTTTAGAATGAGACTCATTGTGGTAAGTTGTAGACACATTAAACATTTTACATTTCATATAAAAGGTGTTATTTCAAAATCATCATTAAGGCCATCCGGGACTTGGGTATTTAGTGTGATCCAAAAATTCTCTTGTTGAGAGAGTCTGCTTATTCTATTTCCTCCTCTTGGTTCTTTTGGAACCCTTTCAATTGCTTTTATCTGCTTTTATCTGAAGGCCTGGAATTGGGACATTCTTTGAAATGTTTAGGTATACTGTGGTAGGTCATTTTATTAAGTACATTTCTATAATGTTCCATTGCTCTTAGCTTATATGGACGTTTGTTATTACCCACATTTTTTTTTCACCACAACCTAATTCTATAATAAAGGTCATTTACAAAGGTACGTGTGTGTTCCTGGACCCTGAAAGTTTTGGTACCATCACTGTTATAAAAAGATTTCTTTGTGGCAGAATTTACAAATTTTGTAGGAGCCACATAAAATAGAAGCCTATTGGTTTAATACAAAAATTGACCGGTTCTAGAGGAGCTTAAAACCGGGTGACAAATAGGATTTAAGATTTTGATTGTTTTGAAATCCAATTTCGGGACTACTTTTAATAAAATTGAGTCAATTTTTTTTTTTTTTTTAAGTATAATTTTTATTTGAGAGGAGTAACAGTCTACAAAGCAATACCACAATTACAGAGATAGATACGTTCCATAACCTACAGTACTATGTGGTTTCTTATAAATAGAAATGATAAAGACGTGGAACACTGCCTACCCTTCAAATTTATTCATGTATAATCCAGAACAAAGAATAGGAAGAGGACGGGTGGCCAAACGTCAAGTAAGAGAAAAGTATATAAAGGTGTCAGATAAAAGGGTGAAAAGAGTGAAGAAAGGAAGAGATCATGAAAAGTGGAAGAAGAATGAAGAAAGACCTCCATATCCGGTTTCAAAAAACTTGATGAGGAGTTCCAAAATGGGAAGCCCACGGTTCCCATACTCTACAAAAAAATTGTGTAGAATTACTTATTATACAGGTCATGAATTCCATTTTAAATACATACCATGTCTTATCCAAAACCGCTCGCAAGGATGGTGTAGCAGGTTGCCGCAATTAAATATGTAGTTGCAGACGCCACATGTTGAATAAGCTTATTTTGGCTTTTAGTGGCATTGGGAACTCCCAAAGGGAGAAGAAAGTATTGAGGTAGGTACGGAATGTCGATTTGTAATATTAGGGAGAAAAAGTTGTGTACTTCAGTCCATAACCTCCTTATTTTGGGGCATTGCCACCAAATTTGCATATATGTGCCCTGGTCCGAGCATCCCCTCCAACACAAGGCATCTCCCGTAGATGAAAATTTAGCCAGTTTAGATGGAACCAAGTGCCAGCGAAACATAACTTTGTATCTATTTTCTTTTATACGCACACATAAAGAGGTAGAAGCAATAGTTTCTCATTTCTTCCCAGTCCTCCAAGTCTAGGGGGTTCCCCAAATCTCTATTCCATGCCCTCTCATAAGGTTCAATGTCCTCAGAAGTGCCTGGAGCAAACAAAAAGTATAATTCTGAGATTAACCCCTTAAAGGAGGATCGTCTCCGGCACAGAGTTTCAAAACCCGTGAGGGGTCTACCCGTCAGTGTGGGTTTCACCGATGCATAAAAATGTCTCAACTGTTAATATTGGTAAAAATTCTTATTTGGAATAGAAAAAGCCTCCCCTATCTCAGAAAAGGACGGGAATACCCCCCCAGAAACCAAATCATTTAGATAATGAACCCCCCCTTGCCCAGACAGCAAAAGCGCGGGGGTTGCATCCTTGAAGAAAATCGGGATTATTGTACAGAGGAATAAGAGGACTCGGAAAGCTGGACAAATTATAGTGGTGTTTGACACTATCCCAAAGGCCCAAATAGTGGTTAATAACTGGATGGGAGGAGATACTGGTAGGGCGTTTAGATCTATGTTGCCACAATAGAGACGCCATAGAGGATACATCAAGAAAACCTGCCTCAATCACAGGCCACACGTGAGTAGTCGGTACAGGACACCAAAGAATACACTGAGCCAGGTGAGCAGGCAAGTAATAGCGTCTAAAATCAGGCAGACCAAGGCCCCCAGCCCTCGTAGATCTGTGCATGATCTTAAGACGCACACGTGGGCGCCCACCTCTTTAAACAAATCTAGTGACATGGAAGTGTAGGGATTTAAAAACGTGCGGAGGAACCCGAACAGGAAGAGCCTGGAACAGATATATTTGAAATCAAAAAAGGAAAGGCTGCACAGGTAACCAACAACTTGAAAATATAAAAAATATATATAAATATATTCACAATGTACATAGGGGTGCTACACTTAATAAGCCAAGAATTGTAAACCCATACAAAAATTTACCACACAGAAGGAAAGAAAGAGGCAAATTTTTAAGGTGCACACCCTATAAATAGAAAATGATCCCTGGAGTCTGATTACTGCAAAAGGGTAAAAAATTGAAATTTATTCATACAAATAAACAAATATACAGACATATAAAAATAGACATCTCCCAGCGAAATATACATATAAACTGGCGTCCTGGAAATAAATAATAAAGCAGTATAAGGCTGAAATACATATGGTCAATGATCAGGGCTGTAAATCACAAAAAATGCCAATACAAAGATAGATCAGCAGCCTGAAATATAAATAAAGTAATGCGAGCCTGCAAGCCAAATAATGGCAAACTGAGCTAATAATCCGGTGGCTATCCCTAGATAGAGAGGACTAGCAGCCTCATGGCTGCGCTTCGCCCGCTCAGGGGCATGTAAATATCCCTACACTAATCTGACCAAACACAAGAGCAGGCTCACAACAGGACAGCATAAAAAACGGCTCCCGGTGCACACGGGAGCAGTGTGATCGACGGAGTCCCTAAGCGCGTTTCGCTGTGCTTCTTCAAGGGGGGAAGGTGTGCAGCCAGAAGGCAAGTAAGTCCTTTTATAGGTGCCGGTTCAAAATAGAACCAATCAGCCGTGGCACGCACACCTGCACATAAAATCAAAGAGAAAACGTAATCAGACACTTAAATGCATTGAACAACAATACAAGAAATACTCAGAACCCAGAAGAAAATAATATAAATAAATAAATTAAATACCAATGGAACAGCAATAATAAAGTGTTAACAACTATGAGTGGATACAGATGTATCAAAGTAAATGAAATAAAAGCAACGGGTAATATAAGTAATCATGATGCACAAAGTAGCCAATACAAAATGATATCATATATGCTAAAGTATGGATATCATGTAAAGTCCTGGAGAGAATATCATATTCACAGTCAATACAAACAGGACTAATATAATACACAGCATATATACAGGATATTACACAGCATGAATAAATGAATTAAATCCTACCATAGGCTAAATCTATGGCCTGTATAAGTATTTAAAGTAACAGAGGCCAATAAGTCAACAAAGGTATATAAACACCCCAGATATTTAAGCATCAAAATACCAATAGTACTAAACAAGTCCAAAAAGCCACGTCGCTAAAACTAAATGTACACATTATAAATAACGTGCCACTCTCACGATCCTAAAATATTCTGCACATCCATCGGATACAATTATCATACATAGATGTAACACTGATGATAATAAATATTATCTAAATTCTGAAAAGCGATATAACAATCTTGTATATAAAAATGAAAAATAAACAATATATAATAGTGACAATATAACAAAATCAAGTGGTAATTCCAATAGTAGAAAAGCGAAGCCAAAATAGACGCACTAGTTATAAGAATGGGCTAAAGGATGAATATTCGTTCAATCCCCGAGGAGATACGGATCCCATCATAGATATCCACTTGAGTTCTTTCTGTAATAGGATGGTATCCACATCCCCACCCCTCAAATTGAGGGTGACACGTTCCATAATAAATGCTCTAAGGCCAGAAGGATCAGCATGATGACAATTGTGAAAATGACGTGCCACCGGTGACCAGATCTTCATCCTTTCCTTGTCCCGGTGGCTATTTTTAATAGAATAAACGTGTTCAAGCAATCTTAGTTTGAATACCCATATCATCTTGCCCACATAGTTTTTATTACACGGGCAGGTAAGGCAATAGATGACTTGGTTAGTGGTACAACTAAAAATACGAGTGATCCGATGATTCACATCAAAACGATCCTTGAATTCAACAGTTCGAGTCATATATGGATATGTGCGGCAACTGCCACACGGAAAGGACCCTGGTCGCGATGTTACAAAGAATTTAAAAGGTTTGAAATGACTTTTGACCAGACAGTTGCATAAATTCTTTGATCTGCTCCACCCCATGGAGATACGATCCCCCACAACATCCAGGTCCTCATCAGATTTAAGGTGCCTATTAAGGATCTGAACGATGGCTTTACTTTCCCCATCGAAATTAGCAACAAAACGTATTCTGCTGTCTTTATTAATCTTTTTTGATTTGGGGTGAATTAAATCAGAACGTGGCATAGCCTGAACTTCATTGAACGCTTTGGCTAAATGTTTTTTATTATAGCCATGTTGAATAAGGCGAGTTCGTAATTTTGAAGCATGGGTTTTAAAAGATCTCATGTCTGAACAATTACGCCTAGTTCTAATATACTCCCCTTTGGGTATACCACGGAGAGTGGATGCCGGGTGTGAACTGGTATGGTGGAGAAGGCTGTTGGTGGCCGTATCATCTCAGTATGGATGTATCCTGTGTCATCCAAAGTGACAGTAGTGTCCAAAAAATGGTCACTCTTGTCACTAAAGTCAAGAGTGAGTTTCAAATTAAATGGGTTCACATTAAGGATCCCAACAAAAGATTTGAGCAGGTCAGGGGGGCCTTGCCAAAGGAAAAAAAAATTTTGTTGATGTACCGAAGCCACATGGGAATACACTTAGTGTACACCCCATGGGCCTCGGCAAAGACAACCTCACGCTCCCACCAGCCTAGATATAAATTATATAAATATATGTCATTGGCTTGTATTAACAATATTTGCATTGTATTTGCTGTATACCATGTATTTGACTGCAATAAAAATTGTCAATATATAAAAAAAAAATGTTCTCTAGGTCAATAGGATGCTCTCTACTGGGTTTCTCTTACTAGGATACTCTCTGTACTGGGTTTCTGTTACTAGGATGCTTTCTGTTACTAGGATGTTCTCTGTATTGGCTTTCTGTTAATAGGATGCTCTCTGTACTGGGTTTCTGTTACTAGGATGCTCTCTGTATTGGGTTTCTGTTACTGTATTGGGTTTCTGGGTTTCTGTTACTAGGATGCTCTCTATACTGGGTTTCTCTTACTAGGATGCTCTCTGTACTGGGTTTCTGTTACTAGGATACTTTCTATATTGGGTTTCTGTTACTAGGATGCTCTATACTGGGGTTCTGTTACTAGGATGTTCTCTGTACTGGGTTTTTGTTACTAGGATGCTTTCTGTATTGGGTTTCTGTTACTATGATACTCTCTATACATAGGTGGGAGCACAAGCTGTCCCCATGGCAGTCCCCCTGACCTGCAGATAGAAGACATCATCAACAGAAAATAATTTTTCGTCAAAATAAAACGCAGTAATCACAATAAAGTCACTGAAATCACTGGTGATATCTGTAGCCAAAAAACTCTGAACCACTGATAAACCATACTCATGTGAGATACTGGTGTAAAGTGATTCAATATCGCATGTCACTAATAGGGTTGGTTCAGAGACATGTAAGTTATCCAAACGTGAGAGAAAATCCATAATGTCTCTCACGTGTGATGGTAATGTAACAACAAATGGATGTAGGAAATGGTCCACAAACTTACTAGCACATTCAGTAATGGACCCATCCATTCCCCGCAATAATGGGTCGCCAGGTGGTCTTACTCGATATTTGTGCACCTTAGGAACTAGGTACATAGTGGCGACCCTGGGGTGTGTCACTTTTTAAGGTATTTGAAATCTGCTCCAGATATTATTCCCAAATCAGCAGCCTCCTGAATCATAGAATAGAGAAGAAGGAAGTTGTTAGTAGGATTGAACAAAAGACATTTATAACAGATATAGCAGCCTGGGGAGTATGTTCATCTTAACTGACGTGACCCTCCCTATCCAAGATATGATCAACGAGTTCCAACGATCCAAGTCAGCAGTAATCTGGGTAAGGAGTGGAGGATAATTTGCCTGATATAACTGGCTGTATGTTTTAGTTAGCTGAATCCCAAGGTACTTGATTTTTTGTTTATTCCATTTAAATGGAAAAATATGGGTAAGTTGGGCGCGTAATGTTTCTGTCAAATAAAAATCAAGAATCTCTGTTTTTTGTGGATTCATTTTATATCCCGATTGTCGGCCATATTCCTGAATTTCAGTTAGTACCGCAGGTAAAGAAGACGCAGGGTTTGTTAGAGACAAAAGAACGTCGTCCGCATATAAGGCTATCTTATAAGCCTCTCGTCCAGAGGGCACTCCATATATGATAGGATTAGTTCTAATGCGGATTGCTAGTGGTTCAATTAACAATGCAAATATGAGAGGGGATAAAGGACAACCCTGCCTGGTCCCATTTTTAATGACAATCGGGTTGGAAGAAATACCATTCACTGTCACTGTCGCAGAAGGGGAGTGATATAGAGCGAGTATACCCTGCAGGAAACGACCTGAAAAAACGACCCGTAAAAAAGGCCAGGACATCCGGTCGAAGGCCTTCTCCGCGTCCAATGCCATGAGTGCGGCTGGGAGTTTTTGTGCTTGGATAGAATGGATTAAATCTACGGCATGCCTGGTATTATCCAACGCCTGTCGGCCGAGAATAAAACCTGTCTGGTCAGGATGAATCAGATGTGGTAGAGCCTCAGAGCCAAAATTTTAGCAAAAATGCGCAAATCTACGTTTAAAAGGGAGATTGGCCTGTAATTTTTACAAAGAGTAGGGTCCCTCCCTGGTTTTGGAATAACTGATATCTGCGATGGTAGTTTCCGGGGCAAATTGAGTTCCATTCAAGACTGCATTAAAAAGTTGGGTTAAGAAAGGGGCAAGGGTATTTTTTTTATAATATTGAATAGTCAATCCGTCTGGTCCAGGGGTAGATAAAGCTCGCAGGGACTTGATAGCTAATAAAACTTCTTCAATTTTGGTTTCCACATTCAGACTAGTTTGTTGGGCAGTAGATAGCGTTGGGAGGTGTCTGGACGCAAGATATGTTTGCAAGTCAGCGTCAGGTGGAATTATGTGTTGTTGAGAAGTCTGTAAATTGTATAAATCACAATAAAAATCTCTGAAAATTTGAGTAATCTGAGAAGGATCAAAAATAGAAGCTGCCGAAGAAGTTTTTAACTCGTTAATCATACAGGAGGCCTGCTGACTGCGTAATTTGTTAGCTAAAATAGTGTTCGCTTTATCCGATTTATCATAATATTGTCGATGAAGTCTCTTCAGAGTATGTGCTGCTTTGCGAGATAATATGGTATTTATTTGACCTTTTCAAGTAGAAATCTGTGCTAACAGTGTGGGATCAGGGGAAATTTGAAATTGCATCGTGGAAACCGCCAATTGAATTTCTAATGTTGATAAAGAGAGAGATGAAGACTTTCTCAGAGCTGCAGTTTTGCTAATTATATGTCCCCTGATGGTGGCCTTATGGGCTTCCCATATAATGCTGGGAGATATATCCTCAGTGTTGTTTATTTCAAAATAATTCGTTATGGCTTCGAGTATAGCTAAATGGGATTCTGGGTTTAATAAAATAAAGTCGTCCAAACGCCATCGGCGGGAACGCCGCCGTTGACGTATCAAATCGCAGGTGAATGCTACCGCCGCATGATCTGTCCAGGCTAATGGGGAGATATCCGCAAAGGTAACAGTGTGAGCTAAGGAGTGGGAAACAAATCATCAATACGAGAATGACATTTATGAGAGGCAGAGTAATGCGTATAATTTTTGGCATCCTGATTTTTAAAACGCCAGGTGTCATACAAAGAATGGGATCGTAAATGCATGAGAAGAGCTAAAGAGTCTTTAGGTGTACCCCTATCGTGTTGAATTTTATCTAAGGCAGGATTTATGATTAGATTAAAATCGCCACCCAAAATAATGACCTTGAGCATGTCTGTCCAATCTCCGAAAAAAGGAGGAGAAGAAAGGAGAAGGGGATTGGTTCGGAGCGTATAAAGAGACTAATGTAACTAATTTGCCTGAATTTTACCCACAACTATCAGGAAGCGACCCGCAGGGTCCGCATAAGAAGACAAAAAAACAAAAGGGAGTGAATTTCCCACCAGGATAGCAACCCTGCGCTTCTTAACGTCTGCCGAGCCAAAAAAAGTCAGGGGAAATAACTTACTCTTTAAGCTGGAGTGGTTGCCAGTGAGGTGGGTCTCTTGGAGGAGAACGAGATCTGCTGCAGAGCGTCGGACGTGCCACCGTAGCCCATTCTGCCGAAGGAGGTCTGCTTCTAGGTGGAGTAGGGGAGGAAGAAGATGCCGTCATGTTGGACGGTTCAGGGAGAATACGAAGGTGTTCCAGAAGTGCTTGGCCTTGATCCAGAGACTTGACCAACACAACAATATCCTCCACCGGGACTTGAAGCTGTATCGAATATTATGCTGGCGAAGGACCCGGGTCATAAGTCCCTGCGTTTCTGTAGGGTAGTGGGAGCCAGATCCTGAAACAACTGCAACGACGTGCCAGTGTAGGGTATATTGTCCTTATTTCTCGTCAGAAACAACATTTTTTCCTTTATTCGAAAATAATAAAAGCGAACTATTACATCTCTCGGTTGTTGGTCTGTAGATGGCCGGGCTCGGAGTGCCCTGTGGGCTCGATCCAGGAGCAAATCATTATCTGTAGCTTCAGTAACAATTTGACGAAAGAAGTACTGAAGGTAATTTGGAAGGTCAGCATTTTTAATTGATTTGGGAATATTTCGTATGCGAACATTATTCCTGCGGGACCTATTCTCTAGGTCATCTTGTTTTTCTTTTAGGGTTTCAATCTCAGCCCGCAGACGAATCATTTCACTATCGAGTTGATCATGGGAGCGGCAGAGATCATCCGTCTTAGATTTTTATGCATCTGTGCGATTTCCCAGAGAAGTAATCTCGGTCTTGAAGTCACAAAACGCTTTTTTAAGTTCTTGCTGAAATGTGATTTTGATATCGTTTGCCAAATTAGTGATAGTCGCTTGAACAACCAGATCTAGACCTGGAGATGAGGGGAGAGATGTCACTGGCACTGTGGTTACAATAGGCATAGGATCCATACCGTCCGGACCAGGTCCCGGTTTTTTAAAGTAAGGTGGAGTCGGACCAGGTGGTGGTCTCTTCGTAGAATTTCTGCCAGCCATTTGAGAAATAACGGCAGTAGTATGAGGCGAAATATATAGAAAATGGCGTATCGATTGAAGGTGTTTCCCACAGGAAATTTAGGGAAATAAAGGTAATAAGATTGAGACAAGCATGTGTCTTCTTTATATTAGGGTTCCCCCGGAGCACCTAAGTACATGTCCTTAGCAAACAGCAGCCGCTGCACTTTTAATTTGAAGAGAGAGAATCAATAAGACAACTGTCCACGCTAAATATCCTCTTGTGGGGAAAGGTGGGACTAGTCTTGCCTTCTTGTGATAGAATATATCGGAGCCTAAAACTTACAGGCCACAAATGCAACTGAACACTAATATGTAAAGAGAGAAAGGTATCCCAATTAAAGTGTTTTTTTTTGTTTAGTTTTTTCTTTAAAGCAGTTCATTTTGGTGGATGTTGTTGTGTTATTATTTATTTTTTAAAGGTCAAAAGAGGAGGAGATAAACGTTGCACTGTACTAAGATGGTGTCACTAACTTCTCCTGATATTTCTTGTTGGTTTGGCCCTATGAAGGGCTAATATCTGCTCATAAATAGGACATTTGAGGAGAGGAAGTCTTTGAAAGATAAGCCCTATGAGATAGGAATGCAGGGTAGTCTGACCGAAGGGTGTCTGAGGCTCTTAACCTCAGGAAGGGCGTTGAAGGAGATTATAACTTGGAGGATTCTTCAGAGTGTATCCTGGTAAATTGGTAAGCTATAGGGCTGTGGATGGTCCCCTTAGCCAGGTACAGTGCTCACCTCAAGAACCCCCAGTTTGAGTGTATATAACTGCTGTTTCTTAGGGAGAGGTCCAGATTATACTTTTAAAATGGCGCCTGCTTTCCGCACCGCGCCTCCTCCTTTTCAAGCCTGACAAAGAACAGTGGCTGTTTGCACAATAATATTGCCTGATGAAGCCTATCTCTCTCAGCCATCTGATCCCCTGTGGTGCCAGTTAGTCAGAGCAGGGGAGATGGTGTCAGTGGTATCTGCTGATATAGGTCACGTGTGCGCAGGTAATGGTGGCCGCACCGCAAATCCTTTCCACTGAATAGTACCTGCAGTTGTGACCGTTGGTCAAATGAGCGCCAGAAGAAGCTGTTCGGGTGATTCCCGTTCTTCTGCACTGCCGATCTCACACAGGGGGCTCCCGCCGTGGTGAAGTAGGGAAATGTGTGCCACGAGGCAAGCAGGCCCAGAGCAGGGCTGCCTCCCCTGGTGAGTCCTGGACCTCCGCTGGAACAACGGGTGGCTGGTTCAGTCTGGGGTCTTTGCAGTCAACAAAGGATCTGCAGTGTGGAGGGTACTTTTGAAAGTGAATTACCCCCGAAAAAGCTTGATTTTCAGTCAGCTATATCGGAGCTCTCCTACTACACGTCTTGTCTCTATGACTGTCAGGACACGCCCCCCCAAATGGAGTCTAATTTTTAAATATCCCGGTGTTTAGTAAAAATATCAAATTTTATTGTTCTCACAGTTAAAGGTTGTAGTAAAAGGACGGATAATGACATCAGAATCAGTTCTTTCACTTGTTTCTTTATATTACAGCATATTTTCCACCTTGGTAAGGTGCTGGTTGATTAGGAAAGAGTCTATTTATATAATATACCAGTATATCACAACTGCAGAGAATTTAGTGTATATGTAGTGACTTGTGTTAGTAGATTATTAAGTTCTTATTACTTGTTAAAGGCATATAAGATGGTATTACTCACTCAGAACACATGAAGAAGGTGTTCCGAAACTCCGTTAGGGTGATTATGGTCCCAATGATCTCGTGGTGTCTCTAGATATAGCGCCTTGTTCTGGGGATAGAACACATGGCCAGCTAGATGCCTCTGAAGGTTTCCGAGTGATGTAGTAGGGAATCCTTTGTTGTACTTTTTACATTCGGCAATTGCCTCAACAGGAGCTCTGCTAAATCATTTGACTAAAGCTGGCCATACACTAGAACGATTATCGAAAATCGCATGAAATCCCCGATAATCCTAACGATTTTTCATGTAGAGTCCTATAGACTCAAAAACAATATCTGCACCATACACTAGACGATATTCCATGTAAAATCGTCCGATATTAAGAAAAACCTCTGATTTTCCATCTCATTTCATCGTCCTGCAAATATCGGTTTTGACCATACACGTGCCGATATTTAATTTTTATCGGACGATTTTGCAGTCCAAATTAGCATAACGGGCTGTCCTGAGTGTGGGGCAGAGCTAGTTTACAACAGGAAATAGTCATAGCATGTTTCCTGTTTTTGCTCCCTTTTATTACAGAGATGGATAGGCGAATGAATAGGCGCATGTACGGTCGCGGATTGTTCGCTTTGTTTTTCATTTCTGTGTTACAGCAGAAAGCACGAAAAAGGAGGAATCGCAGGCGTTGTTGGGCGAAGGATTGGCTCAGGAAAAGAGAGGAATTTTCACATATGTCTCTTCTCCAAGAGATTCGTGAGAATAATCCGGAAGACTTCCGGAACTTTCTCCGAATGGATGATGACACATTCCTTTATCTACTTGGTGTCATTACTCCTTACATACAGCGGCAGGACACAAGGATGAGGGTTGCAATAACAACAGAGCAACGTCTAGTGGCTACCCTTCGTTATTTGGCAACTGGACGGTCATTTGAAGATCTTAAGTTCAGCTGTGTCATCTCTGCTCAGGCTTTGGGGAGAATTATACCAGAGACCTGCGAGGTTCTGTACAAGGCTTTAAAAGAGGAATGTTTAAAGGTATGTATTCTGCCAATATCTGTTGAATGTTAAAAAGAGTAATTATTACTAGTATTAATACTAATGAATACTAATTATACATATGTATTGTACATATTAGATAGTTTGCCCTATTTTTGTTTTATTTTTTTTCATCCTTTCTCTTGTTGAATCATGTATTTGTTTACACACACAAACAGAGGTTAGAAACATTTCAACTTTTATTTTTATGAACGTCCAAAACCAACATACAAAAATGTAACTACAAAAACACAATTAGAAACAGAAAATTAAATCAACAAATAATTATACAAATTTTTATTTAACAATTTAACAATTACAAATACAACTATGTACTAACAACCCTTGAAGCAGCATAAACATTAATAAAGTGCTATTTTAACTAACCTATTAACATATTACAATAAAACTTTATAGAATACAAAAACAATATCCCAATTACAAATGTTCATAATGGTATGGCTCTTGCATTTGGGATTGGAAGCTGTAGTCTCCAGAGGGTGGTCTTGGGGTGGATGTTGCAGAGGGTCCATACTGTACACGTTGTCCTGCCATGGAAGGTGCAATTTGGGGGTTATGAAAGGGGGGAAATTGTTGTTGATGATGCATCGGTTTATATTGTGGGTTTATAGATAGGTTTGCCAGGTATGTTTCACTGTTAAGTTCACCCCTCCTGGCCCTATATAACACCTCCGTCATCATTCTGTCCGCATCCTCCACATATTTCGGGTCCATAGCACGTAGCTTGTTGGCATAAACCACACCCATGTCATCAAAGGGGTCATTAGGCTTGGCATTGAAAAACCTCTCTGCCTGTTCCATAACTCGCGCTGTGGCGCTTTCTTGTACATCAACAGCAGCTGAGCGCAATCTTTTTCTACCCCTTGGTGCGATGGTTTCCCTTGGAGTTGGCCGGGGTGTGGATGCAGCTGATGTGCATGGCTCTTCCAGGGCTTGAGATGAAGCTTCCATCTCCTCGCTAAAAATCAGGGGCTAGGAATACAAACACAAATATTAGAATTATGGAACTGAATAATGCAATGTATCTGTACATCAAAATAATACAACTATTAATACTATTAATCATTTTTTGTTACAGTTTCCCAAAAGCACAGAAGACTGGTTGAAAATTTCCGGTGAATTTGAAAGAAGATGGAATTTTCCTAATTGCGGTGGTGCCATTGATGGAAAACATGTGCGCATCATGCCTCCTCCAAACAGTGGCTCACACTATTTTAATTACAAAGGCTTTTTTAGCATAGTAATGATGGCTATAGCTGATGCCAACTATGAGTTTTTGTATGTTGATGTTGGTAAAAATGGCCGTGTATCTGATGGTGGCGCACTTGAACAAACATCATTTATGGATCAGCTAAAAAAGGGAAAGTTGCATCTACCATCTAGAGCGCAAACCAAGTATGGACTAAATTATGTGTTTGTTGCAGATGAGGCATTTGCCCTCCAAACACATATTCTCCGTCCATTTCCTCAAAGATTTCTTAACCCTCAGAGGAGAATCTACAATTATAGACTGTCGCGTGCCAGGCGTGTTGTGGAGAACACGTTTGGCATCATGAGTAATAAATTCAGGATCTTTCATACGAACATAAATTTGAAACATGAAAACCTGTGTTGGGTAGTTCTATCCTGCTGTGTGCTTCACAACTTATTGCGTAGGAAAACTTCTCAGCATGTTAACACACAGGAAGGGATGGATTCTCTGGAGTTCCCAGAGGAGTCAGAAAGATGGACACCATTGGAGACAGGGACATACAGAAACACAAATGATGTGGCTAAAGCTAATCGAGATTTGTATGTTGATTTTTTTAATGGTGAAGGGGCTGTTCCATGGCAAGATGCAATGGTGTAGTTTTGAAATAATAAAAGTATTGTAAAATATGTAGCGTGTGTTTTTCATTTTGTTCCACTTACCATGCTATCATCAATTGGTGTAGAAACTGGGTCAGGCGAGGAATCTAACGTTGACACAGATGGAGATGCTGTTTCACTCTCCAATGTGAAACTCAACATGCTAAAGTACCACAATTTTGGTGTGTAGACCTCATCTGTTCCAGCTCCTGACCTCTTTGAATCATTAACCTTATTCAGTTCCTTCTTATACACAGTCCGCAGATTCTGAATTTTATTTTTTACAAAGCCAATATCAGCATGGGGGTAGTGTGGTTTTGCAACTTCCACCAAAGCTTTGAGGGCTGCAGTCCTTTTTATTTTGTTTGAATAATCTGCAGACTTGCTCTGCCACAAGCAGGGGTTGGCATGGTATGCCTCAATAAAGTCTCTCAAAAACTCCTTCTTGTCTGCCATGTCTGTGAATAAATAACATGAGAAAGTTAACAATACAGTACATAACAATCAAAAGCACACACACACACGCAGACACAAACAAGGCCAACAAAGCAAAATGAACAGTACTAGTGATATAACAGCTGTTCACAACATACATATACTATAGCACACCCAAACAAAGGCCTAGCACGCTAATGTAACCTTTAAAGTAAAGATATGCGTGTTCCAAAAATACCTATAACCACAGTATCCAAATACATATACTATTGCAGACACATAGAAAGGCACATGCTTACACACATATACACACAACAGCCAAATACATACATAAACCATACTACACACAAACAAAGGTTTTTTACTTCCAGTTTTCTAAATACAGTATCCAGACAGTTAATATAGAAAAACATTTAAAATTTAAAGAATGCTTACCGAAACGATTGTTCAACGAACGAAGAAATCCGCGACCAAAAAAAATCCACTTGCACGAACAAATCTCCAATACCGAAATGACGATTCTTCGTGCACAGTCTTGTGTTCCCTCCCCATAGTTCCGCCCCTCATGAATAATTGGCGCGAAAACACCACCGCGTAGGCAGACTCCATGCAGGCCAAGCAGGAAGATATGGCTGAAATGGAAGTGGACAAGGGGTTGCCAGACGAGGTAGAGCAGTGTTCCCTAAATAACCAAAACGTCAGTAAATCTCCAGTTGAGGTGAAAGGGCATGGTCCTACAATCAAACTGAAGAAAATGATGCAGGGGAATACTCCGATGGCTGAAGTAACAGAGGGCGTTCCTTCCAAAATGGCGGACGAAATGAGAGCTAATCCAATGTCAAGGGCAGAAATGGAGGCCATAGTTCGATATTTTGACAAGTGGGACTATGATTGTGTCCTCAAGAGCTATCCAGCCATAAACACACGTAAACGGAAGATTATGGTGAAAGTTATTGAAATCCTTCAGCGACAATTCGGCATGAAAAGGCAGAAAGAACAGATACAAAAACGGTGGTCCGATTTAAAAAGAAAGGAAAAAAACAGACTGAAAAGAATTAGGAAAGACATCATAAGTGAGTATTTCTGTACAAATAATGGAGTCATTATAGTGGTAAACCTGTATGTTTTTTGGGGATCCATTATGTCTTCTTCCCCAGAATACTCACTCCATGTTGTTGCTGTTTTTGGACTTATGACATGTGCCCAAACCACAGATTGTAATGAACACTTTTCCATTTACAGGGAAGAATTATAAGCAGAGGAAGCAAGGCTTTACAAGTCATCCAATGAGCATCAAAGAAGGTAAAGTTTAAAATAAAACTTTATGGCATGACAATCAGCAGAGGAAACAGGATGTAATGTTTTTATAATTTTTTACTACAGAAATACATGATGCACAATGCTGTGACAAGAGCACACAAGAGGACGCAACATATTTGGAGGCAAAAGGTAGTGTAATACATGTGTAAACTTTTTCTTTAATGTAAAAATAGAAGGGGTAGTAATTTTGTTTTTGGTTTTTTATTCTTTAAGCAGACATGTCTATGGAAAGGCCACAGGATGCTGCTTTAAAAGATGAAAATGAACATCAAAATGAAAACATTACAAGCAGTGCAACAGGCAAGTTATTAATATTATTAAATAAAAGCTTGAAAACACAAAAAAAAAGGGCAATGCAATGCAGGAGTTGAAAGTAAACTTTAATGATCAGTGAGGGTTAAGGATAAGAACAGTGTTGAATATGGGGTAAAAAATTAACTCAATAGAAAAGGGACACTAATGTGATGTGTAATGGGGATCTAAAGGACAGTGGTACAGTGGATCTAAAGGGACAGTAGTAAAGGCTAGTGATAATAACAGTGAGTAATATGTGCAAGAAACTACAAATCAGAAAGG
>WWET01000170.1:739086-749225 GCA_011038615.1 Limnodynastes dumerilii | reverse complement strand
GGTGACTTGACTGCACATACATGCAAAAAACACTTTCTATTTGAAGGTGTACATGGTGTATTTAGATTTGTATGTGGTTTTTGTATTCCACAGGTGTATGTAGTATGGCAGCAGGAGAAAAGCGCAGCTATATATATTCTCTGGTGACTGCACATACATGCAAAAAACACTTTCTATTTGAAGGTGTACATGGTGTATTTAGATTTGTATGTGGTTTTTGTATTCCACAGGTGTATGTAGTATGGCAGCAGGAGCTGGTAAAAGCGCAGGTATTGAAGGATAACCAATTGTGTTTATAAGCATTTCATATGATCTTGGTGTTCTGTACATACATGTCTTGCTTATGAATGTGATTTATTTTCTTTTACAGAAATTGTCTGTGTTAAAGTATCATATACGAAACTGTTATTCATTCTTTTTATTTCATGTTAAAATAATTTGAATCATGATGACAAGAAAATAATATGTAACCTTTTTGGTTAATGAACGTCATAGCTTGCTTATGCAAACGAGGAGAAGTCCACAAATATAGGACAATGCCTGAAAACACAGCCATAACCCAAGCACGGTGAGACAACCATCTTGCTGCCTGTATTTCTAGGAAGCTCAGGGTTTTATGCATGTCATTGTGGCATCAGTGATACCTTGTAAGATCTGTCAGTTTTATAGACCATTGAGCTAATTCAGAATTTTATGAGATGTATGTTTTGAATTTTATATGTAATGCACTCTAAAGTATGTAAAGAACATTCTCTTTGTCAAACCCTGACATCACTAATCATCCAAGAGAATATTTCCTCTTTCATTTCCATATTAGGACATTCTTGATAGTGTGTGTGAGAGGATATATTTTATAGTTGTTTAAACACTGATTAGTAACTCATTTTTATCATCTCCTTATCTTCCAGTGTACTTCAGTCAACCATTACAGAGATCACAGGAGGCCCAAGGTCTCCCCTGGACTATTAATATAATAGCTCCTTGTTGCCAATTGCGAGCATTGTTTGAGGGTAAAATGCATATATGTGTCCTTCAATGATCTCAAACATCATACAGCCATTATTTAGTTGGTTCAGACATTCGCTGTAATTCGAGATGCAGACATGTACACATATTAAATTACAGCAATCTCCATATATTTGCTTCAAATCTTTTCTGTGACAGACTGGAGGGAGCAGCTCAATCACCTTTATACAATGTGATAAGTCAGCCTCAAATGTTTCCTGCTACCTTCCCTGAGGCCCTACTTGAGACATTACACTATCCCTTGTTGTATTTATTACATCTCCTGACTCTTTCCTCTATAGGCTTCTTGCATGGAAATGTCAGCTTCTATTTACATTGCACACTTCTGAGTAAGTAAAAGGCAATATGCAGATTGCACCTAGATAATGATGCTCCGACACTCAGGTACTATATTTTAAAAGGAACAAAATTGTATATTGTCATAATATAGATAAACGTCCCAAGAGAAATGTGTGTGATCCCATACTACGAGCCACCTCCTCTTAACAAACACTAATTGTGGGAATTAAAATTTGAATTACTTAACTACTGATTTATTATGTAATGGATCCAGCGAAGTTATCAAAATTTGATGGGGGCCCAAGAAAGCAGGTGAATCATAATTAATAAACATTACCATGAAATAGGAATAGACACATAAAGAGCTGACAAAATAGTGAATCAAATAGCAAACAAAAGGCGCACTACTCCCCTTTTGGCACAACACCTCTTCTAGGTGCTATGTGAGACCGCCTGTGTAGACGTGCCTTAACCTCAGGCAATACCAACCAAAATAGGAGAGGAACTGTTACCCCATTGTAACTGCTCAGACACACCACCACCAGCGCCACTTCAAACACAAAAATCAAACCTGCTTTCCGCCAAAGGGGTTGGTCCCTCTGACCATCCCCCCACAGCCACCTTCAATTAAAACTTAAACCTTTTTCAACGCATCAAAAACTTCCCCACTAAACAGCGGCATACTTTCATCCAACAGGGGCGCACAATCTGGGCAATACAAATTACCGGGTGATGAATGACAGATCCCCCGTGCTGCAAAAGGAAAACTTTAACTGTCCCTACAAGACACTATATTGCACCTCAACCAAATGTCTGGCCATCAAATGTCCGGCTCTTTTGCCAGAAACAAATCTTCCTTAATTGTCCACGATAGTTCCACCACTGGTATACGACCAATATCTACCAGCATATTTTTCGCTAAATGCTCCAAGAGAGCTGACCATAGCATCCCCTTTATCATTTCCAAACCACTACAAAAAACTTCCTGTGTCAATGAAGGCTACAAAGGAGGATGAAGCACCACCCAGTAAACAAGAGTGCCCTGTCACCCAGACAACCCAAACCTGAGGCATGACAGTTGAAAGAAAAAAATTGTTTGAGTAATCAATTAGTTTGCATTGAAGGCAGCACTGAGCAAATTTATCAACAGACATAACGATTAAAAATGTACCATGAATTTACATGAAAAGGAGGCCTGTGGGATACTGGCGCTTTTGATGCTGCAGTCAGCCAGTACACCAACTCTAAATGCACACACAAAGGTAAAGCTGATAGCGGTCCGGAATATGAGCGTTTAAAATCATCACTGTTTACGATTGCTACTGCGAACATCATTTTTCCCAGGCAATAAAACGATATGGGACACCTCATACCTTGGAGACAGGTCTAACCCTGGCCCAGCTCTTCAACGCTTTGGACACCAAGAATATTCTGTTGTTACATCCTGCTCTCCGCACAGCCTGTTGAAATAGGCTATTCCAGCTATCAAGGAATTCATAAAGGCGTGAGAGAGCTGCCCAGGCCGCCTAAATTTAGCAGGCACCAGGGACTGCAACATCATCTATCCTGGACCAACCACCTGCCACATAGATAAAAGATATGGGGTACCAATTAAACTCATGTCTGGTACAAACTTGCGTAATCTACGTAAATCAAAACTGGAGAGCGCATCCGCCATCCCGCTATCCGTTTCAGGTACATGTTGAGCATGGAAATTTATGTTAAACCGCAGGCAGCTTAACACAAGCTGTCTGATCAAACAAACAAATGGCTGTGAGGATGCTCCCTGATGGTTAATGGCCTGCACTATCCCATGTTATCACACAGGAATACTACATCATGGTTCTGCAAATGGTCAGCCCAGAGGTCAACTGCAGTTACTATCTGGATTAACTCTAAGAGTACCAATTTCCAGTGCCAAGAGTCTGTCCAAGCCCCTGAGCATCACTTGCCATGCAAATAGACCACAAAGCTTCCACAGCCGGAGCTCCGTGCTTTAAATGGCTGGGTGGGCCATACATGTACACCATTAAAATCTTCCAGGAAAGTATCCCACACGCCAAAATCCGCTTTCAGGTGATTGATGAGTGGAATCCAAGTCTGACGTAAACCTAAGTGAACCCACTAAAGATTGTACTTGTTTGAGGATACTAGCCTAAGGCCAGAAGTGATCAGACTGCGGACATGGCTGACTTCGTTTGCTGGAAGGTGGCAGAGACCGGTGACCGTATCTATCTGGTCATCGGCCTTTTGTCTTCTTGTGCACAGTAGGGACACAGTAGGGACTCCTAAGGAGTGAAAGAGTGCCTGAATGGAAAAAGTAAATGTTGGCAAGAATCAACTCCAGGGGAACCCTAAGGCTACCCCTAAGTAATCAGTCTTCGCTATTACACACCAATGAGGGAAACTACTAAAGGCCTTGGAAAATGCTCACAACACAGATCAACCCATGGGTACGTATTTATCAATGTAGAAGGCCCCCGCAATCTGAAAACCCATGTACAGCAAGAATGATGAGTGTAGGGGAAGCAAATGGATGGTGGACTTGACATCAACCTTAGCCATAAAGGCACCTGAGCCAAAACCATGGACTAATGCAAACGCTGATTCAAACAATAATTCTGCCAGCTTGCAGACGTTAATTAGTGACAGAGCCGCAGCGAGATCCAGATTGCTTTCTATTTGCATAGGCTGGCGTTGTGGGTTTGGAGCAGGATTTTGTGGGGTGATTTCGTTTGCATTGTAGACACGTGTCAATCTATTGCATATGGTGTTGTTATACCCATAGCATTTGCTTTTATCAGGTAATAGGGTGCCGCATCCCTTACCCTGAAAGCGCTTGGGATCGGGATTAACCACATATGTCTCTGGAGGAGCATGAGTGACCTCAAACCAGAAATTCAAAGTCTTTAACCCTGAAATGCTCGGGAGTCCTTTGTTTTTCAGCGTAAAATGTACATCATCTCTCTTCCACGCCCAGACAATTGTTTTCACCTGGATATCATGTACCAGGTACTGGTGCCATATCATGTTTTTGATTTCAACCAGCCTAGTCTCCATGGGCCAGATCCAGAACTACGAACGAACGCTATTCGTATTTACGCACATTGTAAATACTATTTACTCCCCTGGACAATCCCCTCGGTCGGCTGTAATTTCACGGCCTTACGCCTGCTGAGCCCTACCTTAATTTTTGCAAGCCTACCAACAGCAGGACGTAACTATGCGATGGTCGTAACTACATAACCCAGCCCATACTGTACAATTTAAATGCCTCCCCCGCCTACATTCCGTAACTGGCGCATAATTACGGCTATCGTAATATAGGCACGCCCATTTGGCCTTAATTACGCAAATATTATGGCCGACCTATTTATAATTACAGCCACAATGAGTTATGACAGGAAACATCTGCTGGGTGCACAACGTACATAAAGCCGAAGTTACGCTTACGGCTGGCTTAAATACGCCCATGGTCGTAGTTCTGGATCTGGCCCCCATGTAGTAGTCCATAAATGTACAACATGCATAGAGCCAATTGTTATAATTCCGATACATCTCCTCTTCTGTCCCACATTATTTACGTGCCGCGCTAAGAGCCTTCTCGCTTTCATCTGTAAGGGCAAATTATATGTACGAATTTCCCCTTGCAAATTTTCTCCTGAATATGGGGACGCAAGCCACGCGGTACTGTGCGAAGAAGTCTGCGGGGGAGGAAGGGAAGTAATGGCTTTCTCAGCTCGCTTATGTACTCATTTCCTAAGGTGCCAGTCTATAGCCTTACCCAGATTGTGTGTGGGCTGTCCTGAAGCTGCAGATAACAAGAAGGAATAGCAGGTGGACAAGTAGACAGAAGGGTAGATCCAGAACTACGTCAGCGTACTTACAGCCGAACGTATTTACGTCATGACGTAAGAGGCCAGATTTCGTACGCCTGATCCAGCGTTAAAAGGCAAAACACTTCCACTTTACGTAATTACTAGTAAGACCATTAGCGGTCGTATAATTGCCGTAATTACAGAAACGTATTTACGGCTGGCAATAACCCTGGATCGGCTGTACGTAATAACGGAAATACGTCTGCATGATCCACATGAACGTTACGGCTGCCAGTATCCCTGGATCGCTCATATTAATAAATTGTTCTGGTGACCAACAGCAGGGGATTCTGCTCCTCCATGGGCTGAGCACCTGTTTGAAAAAAACAAATGAAGATTATTAATAACATCCAAATAATTTTGTGACCACAAGCATCAAGCCTGTAAAACACTTTCAAACATCCTCTGCTTGTTCGCCATGCTGCATATTATGGTCCGGCTCCTCCTCATGCTACTTCTCCCTCTCTGCATCCTCCATCCCTTTATCCGCATTCTCTACCACCTCCTCTGGCTCCGGTCCCCTTCTCATGCTTTTCCTCCCTCTCCACATCCTCCGTCCCTTCATCCACATCCTCCACCACCTCCTCTGGCTCCATCAACTCCTCGGGCTGCTCCTCCTCTCTGTGGTCTCTGTGGGCCAATTCTGCCCTGATGCGTCTGTAATGGCCTAAAGTATGGAGAAAAAATTTTATTTGCCAAAAATAATATTCAATTGCATAAAACATAATCTTAATTTTTTTAAATCAATTATGTTTTACATTGTTACCTTTACAGAATGTTTTTGTAGACTTTATAAACCACTTTAAACCTTCCTTACACTAATAGTTCACAATTTAATAATATTGTAATGGTTTTTGATTTCCTTTTTTTTGGGGGGGTGGGGGGCTGCTGCTTATCTACACTTACATACAGATAAACGTTTCTTACACTAATAGGTCACAATTTATTAGCACTTTAATGATTATTTTTGAGTTTGGCCCTGCTGCTTATGTACACATATTTGTGTAAATACTTACGGCACTTGTGCCGAGCTATCGCAGAACGGACCTCCACAAGCAACTCTGGCTGCTGCCTACACAGATCAGACCACCGACACATCAATTGATTCACACGCTGGCGGACATGCATAACATAACATAAGCCCTACGTGCAGCGGCATTGCAGCGGGGCTGTGCGGGGTCAATTTTGGACACAAGGTAAAACACCTCCCTGTGTGAAAAAGGGACTGCTCTACTTGATGCCATTTTAAATAATTATTTTTTTTTACTAATATGGTGGACACGCAGCCTGGTAACAACGCACACGATTGGCTGATAAATTACCATGCCTACAAGGATCGCTGCAACAATGGATTTATTGCACAAAGCTAATAGGGCCAGATACATGTCAATCACTTGTCTCACTATCTTCTTGCGCATGTTTTGTCGATCCAATCACATTTAGTTTCCCAAACATCAATCAACTCTCAACCAATATGAGGACAGAAATCAATCAGCCAATCATAACCTTGATGAAAAGTACAAAAACGCTCCAACCCCGTGCATGTGTGCGTTAGTTGAGCATGGGTCCAAGGGTAAGAAAAGAAACACCAACTTTTCCTCACAAGAGGTAACTTTTTTAGTTACTGAAGTGATGGCCAACCTATACACTGAGGGTGGTGAGATATCTACTCACCTGAGAACAAATGTGTGGAATTACATCCATCAGAGGTTTGTGTCGCACTCACGGCAAATAAACCCAGATTGTATGGTGAGAACATTGAAACTTCTGAAAAAGTGTGTTTTTTGCTAATTTATTTTTCTTGGAAAAATATCAAGAAACTAAACATTCCACAAATATAACAGTTACACAACAGACACAATATATTATTAAAATTAAATTGCAGCATCTATTTGTCCATTTTAATAGCTTTTAATATTACATTCACAGATGGCAAGATTTCAAGAACCAAATAAAAAAAATGCCAGACAGGTAGAGTCACAAACTCAAGGCAAACTGGAGCCGGTCCAATACCTGAGGCTCTTAATTTCACCAAGTTGGAAAACATGGCAATGCGTGCTGTCCAGAAAAGATCGAGGGTGGCAGGGACAATGACACCATGGACAGTCCACCACCAAAACTGTTGTGTCCTGTGTCCAACACAGAATCTGAAGACAGCGAAGGTAAACACAATAATGCATATATATAGCCTTGCCTGCCACTTCTTCTCAGCCATTCAAACATAACAATACTTAAAGCATGTTAAAATTAGACATCATTAAATGTTGAAAATGTAGTATTATATTAATCTCTCTCTTTACATTAAATCTCGAGACAGAGTCAAAAAAACAAACATGTTTACATGCGTACACATAAATATATTGCTTAACATTTAACAATAACCTAAATAACCTAAAAACACATACATGTACCTTTGCTAGTTCACATGTTTGTAAATTTCATCTGTCATAGATATTGCTGAAAGACTGGATGACAACCAATCAATTCACAACCAACAAGAATACACCACATTACAACCCCCACCACCACCAGCTCAACCATCACCATCCACCCCTTCACCACCACAGCATCAAGACAATGAAATACCTGGCCCATCCACATCAGGCACTTCTGGGTAAAAACAAATTACAGGTGAAACTCGAAAAATTAGAATATCGTTCAAAAGTTCATTTATTTCAGTAATTCGACTTAGAAGGTGAAACTAATATATTATATAGACTCATTACATGCAAAGTGAGCTATTTCCAGCCTATATTTGTTTTAATTTTTTTTATTATGGCTTACAGCTTATGAAAACCCCAAAATCAAAATCTCACAAAATTAGAATAATGTGACAAAGATAAATATTGTAGACTCAGTGTCACACTCATCAGCAAATTAATTCCAAACACCTGCAAAGGGTTCTTGAGCCTTTAAATGGTCTCTCAGTCTGGATCAGTAGAATTCACAATCATGGGTAAGACTGCTAACCTGACAGTTGTGCAGAAAACCATTATTGACACCCTCCACAAGGAGGGAAAGCCTCAAAAGGAAATTGAAAAAGAAGTTGGATGTTCTCTATCAAAGAACATTAATAGAAAGTTAAGTGGAAGGCCAAAGTGTGGAAGAAAAAGGTGCACAAGCAGCAGGGATGACCGCAGCCTGGAGAGGATTGTCAGGAAAAGGCCATTCAAAAGTGTGGGGGAGCTGCACAAGGAGTGGACTGTAGCTGGAGTTAGGGCATCAAGAGCCACCACACACAGACGGATCCTGGACATAGGCTTCAAATGTCGTGTTCCTCTTGTCAATCCACTCCTGAACAACAAACAAAGTCAGAAGCTTCTTACCTGGAGTAAAGAAAGGAAACCGAGGTTCCAGAGTATGGTGGAAGAATGTAGAGGCACACAATCCAAGATGCTTGAAGTCCAGTGTGAAGTTTCCATAACACCCCAGCAGTGCCACAGGCTGATAGCATCCATGCCACGCCGCATTGAGGCAGTAATTTGTTCAAAAGGGGCCCAAACCAAGTCCTGAGTACATATGCATGATTATACTTTCCAGAGGGCTGATATTTCTGTATTTAAAAACCTTTTTTTTATTGATTTCATGTAATTTTCTAATTTTGAGAAATTTCACTTTTAGAGTTCTCATAAGCTGTAAACCATAATCATCAAAATTAAAACCAATAAAGGCTTGAAATATCTCACTTTGCATGTAATGAGTCTATATAATATATTAGCTTCACCTTTTAAGTTGAATTACTGAAATAAATGAACTTTTAAACGATATTCTACGTTTTTCAAGTTTCATCTGTAATTTAATAGGGAATAAACTGGAACCACTTCATACACAAATGGACCGAAATAACACAGCACTAGAAGGCCAAACAGAAATATTATAAGAAATCAAAGATTTGCTTGCCACTTTTGTAGAGCATTCTGTGAAATATATTCAAAATCAAACAATACCTGAGCAGCTCCCATCAACATTATCCGCGATTAACACAAGTATACCTCCAGCACAAGCAATGTCACCCAAAAGATCCTCAGCTATGTCTGGCAACAAAAACAAGATCTAAAAAACCAACCAAAGGTAGGAAAAAAAACTGGAAAGCAAAAATAATATTTTGGTTGCTGTCTCAACTTAATTGATTAACATATTTTACCAATGATGCATATGTACAAATTTGTACTAAATGAGTACAAATTGGTAATTTAAGTTTTGTTAATATTTTTGGTTGCCTAAAAAAAATTTGCAACCATACATGCCATCTGAGTTTCATGTTATATTCACAATGCATTGAATGTTGTTTTTTCAGTAAAAATTCCACTATAATGTTAGATTTGAGTTCTGGTAAAGGTCGTCCATTGTGTAAAAATTACAGAAACAACTGTCCTTAACGCTTTTAAAAAACTGTTTTTAAAGAAACAATCATTATGACATTTTAAAGCCAAAATATAAAAAAAAAAAGATACGAGATATTGCTTTAAAATATGTCTCAATCACATAGTTGCAGAAATTGCAGAAATTTAGGCAACGGTGAAATATAATGCACATGCCATTATATTGCCCTCAAGATCAGATCTTTCAATCTCTAAGGTTTGCAATATGATGTGGAGGAAGGCGATAGCGGTGCCGAACCTCCTCGTCAGACACATTAAATAAGCTGATACGTGGCCTAAAGATGCGCTCACTGGTCCTCAGGCGATGACTCGGACGAAGGACCCTGCTCTGGAGCTGGTCCTCTTCATCAACAGCAGCCGCAATAAGTAAGCCAGACATCTGAGACATTTCCAGACAGAGCAGTTGACATATACAAAATGTCTAAAATCGATTAAACAACCATCACTAGTCAAGAAGATGACTAAATCATTTTACAATATCACATCCAAATTAAAAATTATCCTTTACAAGGGCCCAATTTAGTGTGTCAATACCAAGCATTAACACATAACATCATCTTCCGATCAAATGTCA
>WWET01000170.1:661810-683079 GCA_011038615.1 Limnodynastes dumerilii | reverse complement strand
CTCCTCTGCCACCACCCCCTCCACAGGACCAATCTCCAGCTCCGCCACCTCCTCCTCCGCCACCCTTTCCTCCTCTGCCACCACCTCCTCCTCCTCAGGACCAATATCCGCCTCCGCCACCTCCTCCTCCTCCTCTGCCACACTTTCCTCCTCTGCCACCACCTCCTCCGAAACACTCTCCTCCTCCACCCTCTCCTCCTCCTCTGCCACAGGCAGTTCGACATCCTCCCGCTGCTCCTGGTTGTGCTGGCGTGCTCCTAAATGTTTAGAATTTTATATTTCATTAAAAAACATGTATGGAAATTGTTAAAAATTTCACATTAATGATGTGATTGTAAAATGAAAAAAAAAAATAAAAAAATGGTGAGACACACAAACACTAACATGTTTTTGTTAAATATGTATAAATGTAATAATTTGGGGATGATTCAGAGTTCCACTTGAACATTTTTGTATGTGCAAGTGTACAGGTTGGATAAACAATTTTTCAAAATAAGGTGTGTTATTGAATTTTTTTTTTAACATGCATGGAAAATAAATCACTTTTATACATATAATTAAAATACTGGACAGCTTTATGTATATACTATAAAATAGAGTAGACCTAATAAACTTTACATCCTAATTTAAATTGTAATTTTACAATGTAGATCTGGATACCCTTGCAAATCAACATGGTATTGTCCAGGTGTACACTTGCACCTAAAAAAAAGATGTCAGTGCAACTCTGATTCTGACCCTTTAACACAATTTTGTTTGTATTTTTTGGTAATAGTTTGAATGTTTAAAAAAAAAAAGTGTTTGTAATTTTGGAAAAATAACTTATGTTACACTTACTCATTCTCCTGTGAATTTGTCTACGCAGACGTGCCATAAGGTCTGGCTGGCGTCTGCTTAGGTCAGACCAGCGATGCTGGATTTGAAGGATGGTCCTTCTAGACCCATATTTGCGCCTTAGGCAACGCCTAATGCGCCTATAGGCGTGCCTCTTAGTAACATTGGGTGTGTATGGACCCCTAACCTCCTGGTCCATTATGGCAACCATTTGAAACAATTTGTTTCGTGTAAAAGCTGCTGCTCTTATTATAAGAGGCTTCTCTGAATTTCTAAAAATGAAAAATGGCGAATTTGCGGAATAGTGCGGAAAACCGGAAGTGCGGGAAACCGGAAGTACACATGGCGTTGCGCATAGGCACGTTGTACTCGCGGTTTTTGTGTTATACAGGCCTGCTTTTCTTCACAATGCAGAGATGTACAATAAACATGAAACGTGTCTGATGTGTAACAATGATCACTAGAAAATCATATTTTATATATAAAAATTGTAACTTAACAAAATTATGAAGTCAGAGATGAAACTTGATTAAATAAATAAAAAGATGTGTAATAATTTCTATTATGTACGGTGTTTGGCATTTTAAATTTATGAAACACATTTTAGACTTTAGGAATTTGTAAACTTTGCAATCGATTGCTAGTACATTGAAAACAAAAGGTAAGAGGTAAGAAAATGACATATTTGCTACTATGCGTATCTGAGCAACGCATCCGACTTTTGAAAAGCGTATTTTAATTTTTTTTTGGCTCTCTGAATAGATCGGATTACTTTATAGTAAAATAGAAAATTGGATGCCTTTTTATCGGATGCGCATCGGAAAATGCGCATACGTCCTATTCAGAGTTTAACTTTTCGTGTGTGGATGCGCAACTCTGAATCGCACGTATGCAAATTCCTTTGCCCGTATCCGCATAGCGCTAACACGCAACTCTGAATCAGGTCCCTCGACCCCTGTTAAAATTTTTCTTAAACTTTTTATATGTCCTTAGACAATCATTAGTATAGTCACTTTTGTTCCTAATAAACTTCTCTTGTTTACTTTTTGCCAAATTACGTTCATATTTCACTAATGTAAAGATTAGTATTCTCTGCTTAAAAACCACTCGCTATATCCTTTTTATTTTTCAATTTCTATCACTAAACCATCAGCCAAGTTAGTTCTATGTTTAATCAGTAATTTCATTAATATAAATGAGCTTTTCCAAAGATCGGTATCTCGTTCTTGATTGAAGAATCCGGGTTCCAATTACTGGTAATATCTGCACACAACTACAGAATAATTTGCTAACTACAGAATAATTTGGCACATCACGATCGGTCCAAGTGAAAAGTGTTTTACATATCCTGGACTATACATCGGACACTAACCCAGATTGAGGATTAGTGTACCAAGTCCCAGGAGTATTTCTACCAATCACTTTATATGACCATTATATTAGGTGCATCGCATTATATATTATTAGGTGCATCGCTAGCACCTAATTTCAGTGTGATATATTGAGATTTTTGGCAACCCCCAACCAACCTGTACATTCCAGTGGAAACAATAACGTTTTGATCATATCACTAGATCATCAGTTATATGTATATTTTGAGGAATTTTAGTGAAGAGGAACAAATGATTGTATAGTGTATGTGTGTGTATATGTATGTGTATATATATATATATATATATATATATATATGAGCCACTGTGCTTGATACATACATACATACATACATACATACATACACACATACATACATATATACACATACACCCACACACACATACTTATAAGTGTATTTACATATTTGCTGTGGTGTTTAATAATAAAAAGATTTTTTGATATCTGCAGGAGCCATTTGTTTAATATATCATCTCCAGTACTAGCACTCAACATATTGTATGTTGGTTGCTATTTTTGTGATTGGGGAGAGCAAACCCCAATATATAATTTGTAGAACTCACTGATAGCTGTTTTTTATGAGATATATATGTTTTACTTCCTTGATGCCCTCTTGACCAATTAACCGCTATCATATAATACAGGCATAAGTAGAGGGTATTAACATATGGGAAGGTTATAAACTAGAATCCACGTAATGGCTGCACAGCGGCAGCTCGGAACCACAGCAAAAGGAAAATATCACAAAAGAACATCAGGGAGTGAAAGGATGTAAAGACATACGTTCCAAATTGAAAAACCAATGTATGGAATAATGCCCACAAATGACTGGTCTGTGGCAGACCGTAAAAAAATCTGCAGAATACTCCTTAATCAATGCCCCAACAAGCTAAATGAAAGACTCCAAGAGGCAAACATCTATCAAATATGTACATAATGTGACAGCACAACCGGCTCGCTTAGGTAAAGAGATGAGAACCACAGGTCATCTCATCAAGGTAGCCACCACCTTGTAATCAAAAAAAGGCCTAGCAGTAAGGAATGAAACAGGGAGACCAGACACACCCACAACATATAAACAATAAGAACACACAGATGCATAATAGTACAATAAAGTGGAACAAGTGGATCCCAAAGTTATAGACAAACAGGCGAGGTTCAGCTCCTCATTCAGTCCAAAGGGTGCAAGAGCCTTAAATAAATAGGTAACCCTGGAAACGTTACAAAGCAGGATCCTATCACGATCACCAGCTCTTCTTAATGGTGGTATATGGGCGATGGGCATACAGTGTAACTCCTGTATTCCACAAAATGTCTTGCCACCGGTGGAGTTTTGTTACCCAATAAAGTTTGGGCCTTCCTGATTGAAGAACGATGAAAAGCCATACGGGCAGGGGCACTGTATAATATAGCAGGTAGAAACTATGTTGGAAAAGGAAATAGTTATGTTTTAATACAAATTCCAGCAATTTCAGGAGAAAATCTGACGTAGAGATTAGAATTAGTGATCATATTGCTTGTAGCCATTAACATGACAGATAAAAGTGTATAAGCCACTGACGTCTAGGGTAACTATGATGGTGTTACCCGCAAGATGATCAACTTCCTTCAGACGCTTCAAAAAAATGCTTGGTATCTTTAATAAGTGGAGGTGTTCTGGACAATTGGTTGAAGAAAATAGTTAATATACTGGGATAATGATTGGCCCAAGGAACCTCTTGAGGAGATAATTGGTCTGTCCGGTGGTTTGTCAAGCGATTTATGAATTTCAGGCAGTACATATATGAGAGGCACTATAGGATGATCTTGTTTTAAGAAACGCGCTGTCTCCTTGGTGATGAATTGGGACGTAACTACAGACTCTATGATCAAATCACTTTCTTTCTTATATTCGCCTGTTGGGTCATAAATGAGTTTCTGATAGCAACATGTATCATCAAGTTGTCTTAGAACTTCACTGATATAATCAGATTTGTCAAGAAGCATTATCGCGCCACCTTTGTCGGCTGATTTAATGGTGATATTCTCATTTTCCTACAGAGATTTAACTGCTAGTTTTACTTTCTTGGATAGATTATAGTAGTGCACGTAGCCACTGTTCCGTACTTTGAGGACATCCCTCCTCACTAGTCTGGTGAAAGTTTCAATTGATGCGTTGGAAACTGGGGTTTCAAAAGTGGATTTACATTTGAATGGAGTGGGTGACGTACTGGACACAAGGTGATTTAAAAATAATCCTTAAATTGACGTTGAAAGTTATACAGTTCCACTTCAAAGTTAAACTTATTATGTATGTGTGTTTCAACAAACCGAAGACCTTTGCTCAAGACAGACATTTCTACGTCCGATGGAGTGTAAGATGACAGATTATATACTACCGTCTCCTGGCATCTGGTTTCGTGCCTCTGCCCGTGTTTCCTGCCGCCTTTTCTCCTGTTTTTCTTTGCACCTTGCTCTGGTTACCTATAGTATCTGGTATAAAAGGGGACCCTGTTGTTTTTCTCCCTGGTTTACCTTTCCGAATCACTTTGTGAAGTTTCAGAGTCGAGGTCAGTGTAGGAATTATAAAACTGGCGAGTTCTTTGGCGTCTGGAGCCTTGTCTGGGTCTTGGTGTATAGGTATTGTTGACCCATGCGTGCACCTTGTTCTCCTAGTAGTCCTCTTTAACCTTTCTGTACTTTTGTTTCTTAAAGATTAATAATTGCTTTCAAACATTGCCACAGTTTCATCCAGTTTCAGTAGTCAGTGGTGGCATCTTCTCTAAGTATTTGTTGTCCGGTTCCTTCAAGGTTTGAAATCTGCTGTATGTTCACTGTTTCATTGTTCACTTTATAACCCATAGCATAACGTCTAACGAACATTAGTTCAGTATTTGACACCAGTGGAGGCAGAATGTCTTATCGGTTCTTCCAATAGTTGGTTGTTGTTGTTTTTTTATATTGGGAGAGGGTCAAACTGTGTAATTTAAGCTCTTTTGCAGGTTTTAACATGTCCTGAAAAATCTCAGGAGGTGTATTTGAATCAGTCTAGAACGATTATCGAAAATCGCATGAAATCCCCGATAATCTTGACGATTTTTCATGTAGAGTCCTATAGACTCCTAAACGATATCTGCACCATACACTAGACGATTTTCCGCCTAAAATCGTCCGAAATTAAGAAAATGCTCTTTTTTTCCATCTCCTTGTATCGTCCCGCAAATAATGGTTTTGACCATACACCTGCCGATAATTAATTTTTATCTGACGATTTTTCAGTACAAATTTGCATAACGGGCTGTCCTGAGCGTGGGGCAGAGCTAAGTTCACTGCAGGAAATAGTCATATTGGGCTTCCTGTTTATGCTCCCTGCACCTTTTAGTACAGAAATGGATAGATGAATGGATAAGCGCAGGTAAGGCCGCGGATTGTTCGCTATGTTTATTGTGTCTGTGTTACAACAGAAAGCCAGAAAAAGGAGGATTCGCAGGTGTAAAGGAGAAGGTGTCATGGAATATTAGCATAATCACGCCTACGTCCGTCCTAAACGTCACCAGCTATTTATCGGCGGCAATGTCACGATTATCGTTAAATGCCCACACTGCGATTTTACATTTTATCTTCCGCTTTGGCCCGATTTAAATTAAACATGTCAAACGATCCAATAATCGTTCAAAATAGATTTTTAGACGATTATTGGATTATCCCCCACAAAATCGTTGCCATACACTTGAACGATAATTTATATATACAATATAAAGGTCACAGTTGAGCGCTGAAAGTACCGTTAATGCAGCCACAACTTTTGCCTCTAAATTGGTATAAGGAATCAAAACATTTGATGGAGGCAGGAAATGAGGCTTGGTATGGGCGCTTGGAACACAATGCTTAACACACAATGATAAAAGTGTTTGAAAAGACAAAGTGACAAGTTGCTTAAAATTAGCAACACAGTAGCTGTCCAAAGTTTCACTGTCTTAATCCGGAGAAAGTGAATTCACTTTCCCGGGTATTGAAATAAATTATCAGTTTCACCAGTCTACTTGCATATAGATTTTTCACTTATTGTGAAGATTTCTTCAGAAAAGTAAAGTAAATGAGTATGACACTGGTCTTACAGTTTTTTGCTGGGACCTGATGTTTTTTCCTCCGATATGCAGTGTTGCCCGATGGTCCGGTTCTCGTGTGTGCTCCGTGTCTTTGGCCGCGAGCAGTCAGGATCTCCGTTTGGCGGCAAAGGGTCCTCGGTCCTCCGGTCTGCAGCTGTACTTCTAATTAACAGAGAGGATGTGCAGTATCTATTTCCCTCTGTAGCCTCGATCCTACTGCCGTTCTCCCGGAGGGAGGGGGGGGAGAGGAGGAAAGATAAGGGAGTCACAGATGGTGTACTATTGTTGAAGCAGAATTATTTTATTGAAAGTGGTATAAATATACTCACAAGAAAATATCTTTAAAAAGGCATATAAAGGTATCTTTTCCAATTACTTTCTCCTGTCCCAGAAAGGCTATACTTCTATAAAGACAGGATTGGTATATCCAATAGTATTCTTTCCAACGCGTTTCGGACGGGGTACCGTCCTTTCTCAAGGCTGAATACTGTCTGACACTATGGAGGATATATATATAGGGGCAGGACCTATTTGTGGGAGTTGGCTATAGGGTACTGCCATTTTTTGTATATGTGCTCTATTTTTCCAGAGGTTACATATATGCATTATTACCAAGTATACATAGAAAAACAAAATATCAACGGATGAGTATAAGATTAATAGTATCAATATATGAAAACATCATTATTCAAACAGTCCATATTTTTTTAAAAAGTCCATATTATTTAGATTATTAAAAAATAAATAAGAAAATCCATTTGGTTAAAAGCTGCATATTAGTCTGAAAAAAGTCCCATTGAATTCGTAAAAAGTAATAAAGTATATAAGAAATAAATTATATTAAAACCACATATGGATATAAAAGGCAGACAGACAGAACCACACAAATATAGGGTAAAAAATAATATATAAAAAATATTTCAAATAATAAACCAGTTAATACAAAAATAATTTATGAGTACCACATATAAGCTGAGGAAGTATGGAAATATGGCTGTACGTTTGCAGCAATAGGTCTATAAAAACCATTTTATTTCAAAGTCTAGGTTGAGACCTTGGGGACTTAGTGTCCATATCATAAATCCAGCGCATTTCCTTCTTAGCTAATGTTTCCATATTGTTTCTTTCTCTCCATTTTGACGTTACCTTTTCAATAGTGCAGGCATGAGTGCTTTTAAAGTGGGTGGACAGATTATGTTTAGGAAAACCTTTTTTAATATTATTAAGGTGTTCTGCCTATCTGGTTTTTAGAGGTCTACTGGTTCTGCCTATGTATTGTTTACCACATGAGCACTCTATCATATAAATGACATTCCTTGTGTTACATGTGATAAATTGATTTATATTGTATGTTTGTTGGTTCTGTGTGGATTTGAACTCTGTGGTTTTACTGGGTTGTGACGTATGAGTCTTGCACATAGCACATTCACCACACCTGTAAAAACCTTTTGAAATAATTTTAGGTTCAGTATTGTTTATGGTGCGGTAAGCGCTATGGGTTAGGTTACTGCCCAGATTTTTTGCTCTGGTATATATGAATTTTGGTTCATTCGGGATGATATCTAATAGTTCTGGGTCTTGGGTTAAAATATTCCAGTTTTTTTTGATGATTCGTTATAATAATTTATGTTCAGTTGTGTATTGAGTCATAAATGCCATTTGGTAAGTATCTGTTGATGTTTGTTTTTTTGTTTTTGGTGACAACATGGTTTGTCTATCAGATATTTCCATTGCTTTTCTGATGTTTTCCAGTTTTTCCACATTATATCCTTTTTCTAAGAACTTATTTTGTAACATCACGGATTGTTCAAGATAATCTGATGTTTTTGTGCAATTACGTCTGATTCATTGGAATTGACTTTTTGGGACCCCTTCCAGCCAGTTTTTATGGTGGCAGTTTTCCATGTTTATCAAGGAGTTAGTCTGTTGGTTTAATATAATTTTTGTCTTGATAATGCCATCTTCAATAAACATTGTTAGATCCAAAAAATCTACTGAAGAATTTCAGGATTATATTTTTATTATTTGTGTTTAGGGCATAACAGAAACTATCCAGTAAATTTCTTGGTCCCTCCCAGATAAAAACTAGGTCATCTATATATCTTGACCATTTCTTTATATGTTTTTCCCACGGGTTATTGTTCCAGATGACCTCATTCTCCCAGGCTGCAAGGAACAAGTTCGCATAACTGGGGGCCACTTTGGCCCCCATTGCAGTCCCGGTCTTCTGAAGGTAGAAGGAGTCTTTAAAAAAGAAGTAATTATTGTGTAGGATAAAATTTAAGCCTTCTACTATAAATTCCTTCAGATTTTCTGACTCTGAGTCAAAAAAGGTCTTAACTCCCTCTACGCCATCCTCATGTTTAATGATGGTGTAGAGGGAGGTTACATCTGCTGTAACAAGATATCTCTCCTCATTCCATTCAGTATTTTCAATTTTTTTTATAATTGACACTGTGTCCTTAACATATGAAGTAGTGGAGGTCACTTTCGGCTGAAGAATGGAATCTAGGAATTCTGATAGTTTGGACGTGACAGAATTAATTCCAGCCACGATAGGTCTGCCCGGGGGTTTCTGGGGGTCCTTATGGATTTTTTGTAACATATACATTACTGGTATAGTGGGTGACTCAGTATCCAGGAAATTAAAAGTATCCTTATCTATTGTTCACTTTTCATTGTGGGTTTTTTATTAGCACTTTATAATTTTTAAAAATTTTAGTAGTGGGGTCTGTTTTGAGCAACTCATATGTACCCTGGTCATTAAGTTGTCTGAAAACTACGCTTTCGTAGTCATCGACATCCATAATGACCAGGCCTCCCCCCTTATCTGCAGGTTTTATAATAATTGTTTTGTTTTCTTGCAGGTTTTTTAATGCCTGCTTTTCTTTCTTTGTTATATTACTTCTATAGTGTCTCTTTTTCTTTTTCTTTTTCATTAGTTGTTTTAGGTCTCTTTTAACCAGTTCATTAAACATTGAGATGAATCACCCCCTATTGTATACAGGGTTAAACGTTGATTTAGCTTTGAGTTTTTTCTTTTTACTCATAGGAGTGAAAACTGTTAGAGACTGGTCATTGTTGTTTTGTGTTATTTTACTTTGTATAGCATAATGTTGCTTGTTAATTTGCGTATACATTTTTGAAAGTCCACATATGTATTAAATTCGTTAATTTTATTATGTGGCGCAAATTTTAACCCTTTTTTGAGTATGTTGAGTTCTAATTCTGTGGGTGTATTTACTTAAATTGTAAATCTTTATTGTATTGTCTGTAGTGATTCTAGGTTTTTTCTTTTGTTTTAGTCTCTGTTTATATTGAACTTACTTTATTTGTCGATTTTTGTCTCTTTGAGGTTTTTCCTCTATTTCCCCTTTTTGAGTGTTTTGATTTGGAGTTGGGGACATTAAGGGTTGGGTTTACCCTCCACTCCTCCTCTGTGGGGACTGAAAAAAAACCTCAGTGTTGTTATCCTCTAATACCTCATATTTGTTTCTATGATGTTCTATAGGTCTGTCTCTATGCAATGATAGGGATCTTTCCCGGCTCACATACTTAGATTGTGAGTGTAGTCTTCTATGGTATTGTTCCTCATAGTGGTCATTATGATCTCTTGTTCTTGATCGTTCCCTTCTATGTTCATAATGATTTTCTTCCCTTCTATAGTTTTAATTTTATAATTTGACCGATAACAAAAATGATTGCAAAATTGGACCGATAATCGTTCTAGTGTATGGCCAGCTTTACTTATAACATACAAGCTGTCAGCTCTAAGTTTTGTGGTGATATAAATATTGTGTTGGAACCCTTGTGCTTTAAATGTGGAAAAATATGTAAAGGACGATGATGTGACCCATGTCACAGTAAAGGAAAATGTTGCTCTGCGCAAATCCACTATGCAGTCACCTCAAAGTAGTTTTTTCTTGAGTTGCCTCATTCTGTCCGTGTTACTTCATATAAATAATAGAATGTAAGGACTGCGATTCCGGTTGCACATTGAAAAATGCAAGAAAAGTTGCGATTCAAAAATGGATATTATGGGCACAAATGCGCGGCTTTGAATCACACGTATGTAAATTTTTGTTGTGCATTGGCATTGCGCTAACACGCAACTCTGAATCAGGTCCATAGTCTTAATCTTCTTGATCATCAGATCCCTCCATGTTATCACATGGAGGGATCTTCCTTCCCTTGAAAAAGTCAAACAAGTTCATTAATTAAAACACAGCTGTTATTGAATAAGAAAAAGTGTTTTAATGAAACAGCACATAAAAGATTGCACAATGTTATTTAATATTTAATCATATAGTTGAGTAACTGAATAAGGAGAGTTTGGTTATAATAATAATTTCAGTTTCCATATGAAACAAGCTGGTTAACTCAATAAAAAGATCAAAGTACCGCTTTAAAGTATATTATTACTATATGGTAATGTCCCCTGTATTTGAGGCTAATTAACAATAAAATAAAGTCCAACATCAAAGGCATAATAATAATAGCGTTCTAAATATTTATAATCAATAATTATTTATACTGCACAGTTTTTGTATATAAATAAAATAAAATGTAAATTATAAGTGTTTAATTCTTTGATATCATTTAATCCAATAGACCTCTTGCCTACATAAGAATTTAATACGATCACCTCTGAGATTTCATTTGATGTGCTCTCTACTATGCCTACAACTTAATGAGGGTGAGGGTCTGCATTATGTTCAAGAGCAAAATGTTTTGACGCACTATGAGGCCCATTCTATGTCCTGCAAAATAGGCTTTGTATGCAATGTTAACTCATTTGCATATAACATAACGTGTTTTAATTTGCATTTCAAAGAACTGTCATTTTAATCTAGCTTAAAAGAACCCTCAAAATACACCCTTCTATTGGGGAACTACAGGTCGCAGCAAGCACAGCCTGCCATTAAATGCTTGGACATGCTGGTGCTTTTAGTACTCCAAGCACCAGCATGCCTATAGTTGCCAGTGCATGTGGGGAATTAAAAGCACTAGCATGCCCTGACACCTGGGCTTGCTGTGGCCTGTAGTGCCACACAATGTATGGGCTGACCCAATATAATTGGGGCAGCATGGTGGCTCAGTGAGTAGCTCTTGTGTCTCACAATGCTGAGGTCATGAGTTCAAATCCCAGACTTAAGCCTTATCTTTGTGAAGTTGTATGTTCTTTCTGTTTCTGGATTCCTCCCACACTCCAAAAGCATGCTGGTAGGTTAATTGACTGCTTAATAAATTAGCCCTGGTCTGTGTGTATGTCGGTGTTAGGGAACTTAGAATGTAGCTCCAATGGGGCAGGGACTGATGTGAATGATAAAGGGCTACGTAATCTGATAGCGCCATATAAAAACCTGTTAATAATGAAATAAATAAACAAATCACCCGTCAGACGTACCAAAAGTATTATATGCAATGCCCAGTCTTGCAAGCTTTTAATCCAAAAGGATTGGCTTGTATGTATATATATATATATATATATATATATAAAGTTCTTTAAAGTGGCACTTCGTCCACAGAAATCACAAATTGCTGGGGTGCACTGCAGAAACACCTTGCTGCGAAAGTGTGCAAATATCCAAAGAAATGAGGCACTCCCAGACTGCAACTACTGAAACACCAGTTCCTTTGTTTAATCCAACGTTTCAGGGAGCTATATACTTCCTTTCATCAGGGACACATCAACAAACAAATATAAAATCTCATATATTTATACATACATGCATTTGCCCTAAGGTACTTGCCACCACCCACGTGAAAGTGACCAGCCGCGGTGCAGACGGAGCTCCTGTGCCGGTATCCTCCTCCCCTACTTCTGGTCCAGACGTGTGTCCTGTTTTCAAGGCAACCGAGGAACAGCAGACCACGCTGCCCGCCCCTCCAGACAGATGCAGAGAAACTTAGCAACAGGAGATGCTGCCTCAATAGCAGACTGTGTGTTAAAAACAACAAGATAGGAGTGACTCTTTGTGGTGGTGTTCACAAGCAAATTCAGCAATCTAAAAAGCGCACAACATATTAGATACAACACCTTATCATAAAGCACAACAAACACCACTTGAACTCTGACTAGCCAACTAAGGAAATTACTAGGTAACTTGACAGGGCATATTAAAAAACAAGTATTAAATGGCATATACAAACTCAATGCTATAAATAAACAACTCTATAGAAGAGGACTATCCACCTCTAATTGAGGTACTGATCTAAACTTCATATAACATACATCAAATTATCCCTATACACGATGTCCCCCAGTTCTAAGCTTTATAAAAGTAATCCGCTACAATCTACCCATATATCAGCCAGTAAAAATTCCAATAGCTATTTAGTAAAAAAAAACGCGATAGGGGTAACACCTCGTTCAATCCCCCTAGAGAGACTGTCCCAAGTGTATGTATCCATCTGGCCTCAAGTTTCAATAAAGGCAGGTCTCTATTTCCACCCCGAGCAGACCATGGGATATGGTCTATGATTTTGCAGCACAATTCAGATAATGAATGGCCTGCACTTGAAAAATGTTGAGCAACCGGTTGCTCCGACTGTCCAGATGTTATGGCTGCCCTAATGGCTGAGCGGTGGAGTGCGAGTCTTTCACATAGCACAGTCCACATGGGCAGCTAAGCATGTAAACATTGAACTTAGTTGTGCAGGTTAAAACATGTTTAATTAAATATTTTTTGCCAGAGGACGGATGTAAAAAGTATTTCCTAGGTTCCAAGAACCGGCAATTGAGACAGTTTAAACACTTATAACATCCTGGGGCCTTGCTCAGAAAGGTCACCGGTTAAGATTTAAGATGTGTGATGTCATTCTTCATTATTCTGTCCCTGATATTAGGACTTGACCTTAACATGGCATAATTCTAGATGCTGATAGTGATTTCAAAGACTTATCCTTTTTCACAATGGGCCAAAACTTATGTGCCAGCTGTGAAGCTAATGGGCTAGATCTTGTATATTGTGTCACCCAAGGTAAGGCTCCAGAAGTAGATTTGCTTTTCTTTGATATCTTCAAAAGATATTGCCGGGGTACTGCCAAAGCTGTGGCTCGGGACTGTTGTAACAATTGCCGTGAGTATCCCCGTTTTAGAAATTTGCTGGTCATCATGTCCAGCTGCTCGTCCCGCAGAGCTTCTTTACTGTTAATACGACAGACCCTAATGTACTGTGAGTATGGGAGCCCTCTAATCATAGCTGTAGGATGGTAACTGCAAATATGTAGGGGAAGCAAAAAGGCTATTGGACTATGAGATCTCATATAAGATATTACATAAAGATCCAACAGGGGATTTTGTTGTAATACTGGAAAACCTGCTGTCTAGGGGACTGAAGGAGGGTAGTATATCCCTGCCTGAATTTGAATATCTTTTGAATAAAACTCCACGAATTGCAACATTTTACTTCCTCCCAAAGATTCATAAAGAGAGATCCAATCCCCCAGGACGTCCCATCATCTCGGGTATTGGGTCTGTCACTTCTAGGGTGTCAGAATTGTTGACACATATATTATTAAATATGTATTCAACCTGTAGTCATACTTGAAGGACTCAACCCAGGTGTTACAATATATGAGGAGCCTGGATGACAGGTTATAAAGAGTCTCTACACCTCAATCCCACATGACAAGGGCTTATGGGTCCTTAGAGAAGTGTTAAGCCAAGATCCAGACTTATCAGCTAATAAAATCCACTTTATTGCAGATTGTGCAGAATTCGTGCTTAAGTGCAACTATTTTTTATTCCTCGAGGAATACTACCAGATAACTGGGATGGCGATGGGTACGATTTTCGCGCCCAGTTTCATCAACCTGTATATGGGGAATTGGGAGCGAGACTGTGTCTATCGCCACAAAGATAATTGGCCAATAAAGCTATGCAAAAGATAAATTGATGACCTCATGTTCATTAGGGAAGGGGATCAAATATCCTTTGAATTGTTTGTAGCTGAATTGAACACCAACAATTATGGACTAGAATTTACAGCTAAATTCGGAGGCGCAGAGATAGACTTCCTAGACCTCACCTTAGAAGTCTCATCCAATACATACAATGCAATTCAACTAAAACCTATCTGAAAGAGGTAGACTCCAAGACTTTCTAGGTTTAGAAGGAACTGCTCAAGTCTAGACAATTATGATAAGCTCTCACAAATTTACATCTCAAGGTTCACCGAACGGGGATACCCAATAGAGCTAGTATATAATAGTTGTGCTAAAGCATGAGGAATAGAGAGAAAATCTTTGTTGTCCTATAGAGAGAAACATAAAAGATAAGTTTTTTGTCCGTTTGTACCCCAATTTAATAAGGAAAGTTGTGCTAATAGTGAGTGTTTGTCAACATTAGGGCACACTACATAAAAATGGTAAAGTAATTGAGGAGGAGACTGCGCTCAGCTTGGGAGTTGCGTGGAAGGTGAGTTAGCAGTGAGTGTATAGATATATTTGAGAGAGAAATATATGGGGGCAGGGCAGTAGATGGCTAAATAGGTAGATGTGTCTTGGTGGGTGGGATAGACGGTGATATAGCAGTGACTGGGTGCGGGGGGTATGGAAGGTAGAGGGAGCCCTGATCGGGGGTAGTGTTTGGCAGAGTCCTAGGAGAGGAGTCCCAGGGGTAGGTTGCTGCTGGTCCCGTTGGTGGTATTCTGATTGATGATTCGGGAGAGAAGAGCACAGAGATGCAGGCTTGCCTGGTGTAATAACGTTTGGATGTAAATGAAGAGGTGGGTATTGATACACTCACCCTTTAGGTGTCTTGGACGTTAGCATGTAGTCGTAGCAGTGGTGGGTGGGTTCCGTCCGTCTCCAGTGCAGTCTGCTGTGGAGAGGGTCTGTGGAGACAAAATGAAGCGGGGGCGCCTAGCGCATGATCCGGGTGGAGGAGGAGGAAGGAGGGTGGGAAGGTTCTTCACTCACCTTCTGTGTGTCTTGTTACAAGGCACTTAGGAGTCGGACACTTCTGATGTTCCGATGGTGTCCTCGTGGTTCCTGAGCCGCTTACTGATGACGTCAGACGCCGGTTGCCGGAGATACCCAGAAAGCGCGGCGGCGTCCTCGTGGGTCTCGCAGTATCTCGATCTGGAGGCAGAAGACGGCAGGGGTGCAAAAGTATGCTCCGTACACTGGAAGTTCGTGCTAGTCGTGTTATTATTAAAATATACAATGTTGTTTGCGTTTTTTATGTGTCCCAACGCGTTTCATCACAGGAGTGACTTTCTCAAGGGAAGGGGGAGTGAGGTGGGTGGTGTGTGGTATTTGAGGAAGAGGGGGTGGGGTATGGGAGGAGTATCTGGGAAGATTGATAGGTGAAAGGAACACTGGTGAATGGGATAGGTTGAACATGGGAAAAGGATATGATGACTAGCTATTTAAATAATACTGTTGATTTCTTGGTCTATATTTAGACCTCTGGGGACAAGGGTTTTCATTTGGTACATCCATTGAATTTCCCGGGTATTGATCTTCCTAATAAAGTCACCACCTCTCCAGTCTGGTGTGACGTGATCAATACCTAGAAATTGCAGATGTTGTAGATGAAGAGTCTTGGTTGTGGTGTGTTTTGAAGTGCAATGATACACTGTGTAAATCGTAGCCTTTCTGGATATTGTGTATGTGTTCAGATATACGGATTTTGAGTGGTCTTGTGGTTCTGCCAATGTACTGTAGTTGGCATGGGCATTGCAGCAGGTAAATAAAGTTCTTGGAATGGCAAGTGATGGTCTGTTTAATTGTGAATTCTGTGGCTGTGTTGCTAGATGTAAAGGAAGTGATAGCTTTAGTGTGATGGTACCCTATTTTCTTGCACCCTAGACAGTTGCCACAGTGGTAAAAACCTTTGTTTTGTTGTAACCATGATGTTTTGATTGGTGCCTTAATATGGTTATTAACCAGTTTCTGGTGGAGATTGGGAGCCTTTCTGAAGATGATGTTCGGTGTTTCATCTATGGAGTTGGACAATAAATCATCTTTCTTCAGAATGTGCCAGTGTTTTTGTAGGATACGTCTAATGTCACCTGTTTGGTTGTGGTAGTCCGTAATGAAATAAATTTTGTTGTCAGCTGTTTGTATGGATTCTTTGTATTGAAGCAGTGATACCCTATCGGTGTTTTCTGCCTGTTGGAATGCTGTTGTGACTAGGTCTTTTTGGTACTGTTTCTCTAGGAACTGTTGTGCCATTTCGTTACCCTGTTTCCTATAGTCTTCGAGGCTGGTAAACCCTGTTTTAGCTCCTATTCTTCCAGAGAAACCCGAGATACTTTTTAAGAGAGCAAAAACACTTAAAACAAGTATCTCTAAAAGTCATCTTGAAATTATCCCTAAACCTAATGATACCTCTAAGCTCACTATTTCAAAGCCCGTTTTTTTTAGTTGCGGAAATTGTAAGGTCTGCCATCACTGTCACCCCAATAGAAAAACTTTTTCAGGGGTAGATAATAAGGTTTATAAGATCAAGGACCTAATTAATTGCAACAGCACCCATGTGATATATCTTTTAGAGTGTGGGTGCAATTTAAAATATGTTGGAAAAACGAAACGTCCCTTTAAAATTAGGATGCTGGAACACTTGAGAAACATTGTGAACAAAGTCACCACGCCACTTTTCTAATTGTTATAATGTGAATCCAAATTCACTCAAAGCAAAAGCCTTAGGATGGATCCCACCAGACAAACGAGGCGGGGACAGGCTTAATAAATTGGCCATGAGGGAATCCTGTTAGATATTTACATTGGGTACACTAAGTCCCCAAGGGCTAAATGAGGGGTTCGATATCATTCCCTTCCTAAAGTAGCCCTGGGCTCAACTCGAATTTCTTTCAAACTTCCCTTCCTTAGAAGTCCCTTGTAACTGTTTCTCTGAATACTCCACTGTTATCTTCTGAAGAATGGGTCGCTTAACATACTTAACGCTCTTTCTGTGTGCTCTCCATAAAGTGTGACGAGCGCTGCCGGTGTGGCGCGCCAAGTTAACTTTTACTAGGATAAACGGAGATCAACTCTAGAATCTATTTTCCTATATCATAGTCTGAACTTTAGATGAATTAGTAGGGTTCTGATATTTAAACATTCAGTCTGTAGTTTAAACTGTGTAGCCTTTCCAGTTTGAGGTATACATGTCTTCGTGATGTATTGAATATTCATGTGGTTGGATTTTTAATTCTCAACTCTTAATATGTACTTTGCACTTTAAAGATTTTATGGTAATTTAGGAGTTCCAAGGATTACCCCAGTTTTTATCATCTAAATGTTATACTTAATGACTTTTATATTTGAATCTAATGATTTTTAACTGTATGAGTAGATTAGTCTTATTACCATGTTGCACGAAGGTTCAAAAAAGGGTTAGGGATGAACTCTTATAAAGAGCTCTTGGATCCGGACCTCCTTATCCCCCTGGCAAAGTCCCTATTGGACGAAACGCGTAGGAGCGGGAAGGATGAACAGTGCCTACAGACTGCTCTCCTGTTGGGACTTTACACATCATAGAAACGCCGCCCGCTGTCTCCAGGACTCTGGTAAACGTTGTATGCGGCCAATAGTTTTTATACTCGTCTTATAAGCTGTTTTTAACCTGCTATTTGGTACGTTGCACTGCTCTTATTTTGCTCTGTGTGAATAAAACTTATTGCACCATGGAGCGCCCCTGTCCTCTCTTGTTCCGCATTATCTTACGTTTATTAAAATGTTTTTATTCTTTCAGTAATAGGAATAATGGCAACAGAAAACAATACTGACTTCATAAGCGATTTTATAGAGGCATATAGAGCACATCCATGTTTATGAAAATGCAATTCCAAGAAATACTCAAACAGACCAAAAAGAATGAAGGCGTATGATGATTTGGTTACAGTGTGCATTCTCGATACACAGACAAATGTGGATTGGGTGAAAGCAAAGATCCAAAATATGCGAACAGTGTATAAAAAAGAGCTAAATAAACTAGAGGCTTCAAAGTGATCAGGGGCAGATGCTGAGGATGTGTATGTACCTAAATTATGGTATTTTGACCTCCTACTTTTCACTATCAACAATGAAATCTGCAGACCTTCGACAGCAAATATTCCCTTTGAAGATTCTACTCCGGATTATGTTTCACCTGAATCAGAAGATCTAATCCTAAGTGAAAACATACAATTCTTTAAATGAGTATCAGTCTCTAAATTTACCTCCACATTTTGTGTTGAGCTGCTGCGCACACAGACGTTTGTGTCCTAAAAAATTGTGTAGCACGCAACATGCCATGAGGATTTTGTCAAGGCGCATACATATGTATGTATGTAAATGCAAAACCTGTTTCTAAGTATTCCAAATGCATTTTCTATTACCTGTCTAGCTCTAAATAATCGATAATTGAAAATGCCTCTTTCGTGTGCTAGTGATTTTTGGGGAAATGTTTTGATATTTTTTTGCAGTGATAAAGCTTCATCTGCCACGAATACAAAATTAAGGCCGAATTTGGTTACTGCATTTGAGGGTAAATTTAGAGACTGATTCCTCATCCTTTCAAAATATGCAGTCTGCTCTAATGCACCACTATCTGACACTTTTCCATTTTTGCCAATATTAACAAAAAGAAACTGATAATTGGCATCAACAATTGCTAATAAAATAATACTAAAAAAAAACCTTTGTAATTAGAAAAAAAATTCTTATATATTGTTATTGCTCCACCACAATTTGGAAAATTCCACAATTTATAGAAATCTTCAGCAATAAATTGCCATTCTTCAACTGTAGATGGAAACTGGAAGTTAAAGATTTTATTATTATTACATTAAGATACACTGCCATTATATGTTTACAAATTAACTTTTATCATTTATATTTCCATTATACAGCCATCTACAAGAGAATACATGTTCTGATATTTCTGAAACATTTGAAGAACCAATTGAGAATCCACCAGAAACCCAGCAAAGCAATGAAGCATCACAGCAACAGAATGCTACACAGCAGCAGGTTAAAAAAATGTCCAGAGTGGAGAAAAAAAGAGGAAGAGAGAAAGAACAAAATCAACTGATGACTCGTGGAATATTGGAGTCAGCCCAAAAAGTGTTTGAAAAAGATGAGGATGATTGTGATCTAATGTGTGCATCCATTACACAAAAATTAAAGTGCTTGCAACCAGAAATAAAACTGGAGGCAGAGCGTTTAATGAATGATGTGGGCTATAGAGCACAGACAGGTGAGATCAGTCAGCTGACTGGTTTAACAGAGTTCACAACTGCTTATATGCAAGGGTTTTGCTTTCAACAGGTATAATCAATCAATGGAAAGACCATTGCTCCTTGAGTGTATATGGCCCCAAATTTAAGCAACGGTGCCAATTTAATGCAGATTAATGAAAACCAATCATCCTTTTTTGGTAATGAAAATGTGCAATTTTTTTTTTTAAGCTTACTTGTTTTTACTGTTTTATGTTGTATACACTACATGTTTTTGAACGAGTTTACTCGTAATTGTGTAAGTGTGAACACTGCATGATCATTGTAAAGTACACAATGCTTTGCCCCGTTGTGCTTCGGGGATTCACCTTCAGATGCCGACTACATGCCAGCTTCTACAAACTCCTTTCAGACCCTGGGACCTTCTTTAGAGTGACAGGGAGGGTAAGATAAGGCCCGTTGGGCTGAAGCGCGGACCGTGAGGTCGCTAGCCTGTACTATAGGGACAGATGTATTCTGCCTATTCCATTAGATTAGCAGGTCTCTGTATTGATTACAATTGCAACATTGTATTGGTGACATGTTTTCTATTTTTTCAGCTGGCATCCCTATATTGTTACACATTGATGGTGGTTATTAGTGTGATATAAAGAAATATTCGCTGTATTGGCAATAACATTTTGTATGTGTATTGTTTTATAGCATACTCTTTTAATTGTGGAAAAAAAGTTGTATTTTAAAAAGCATAATATTCTCTTTTTTGGTATCTTAGTGAAAATGTGGATTTGCTGCTAAACCTAAAGTGTCAATCCCTAGCCATTTCTATGTTGCTTACCTCTTCCTTTTTAAATAACACTGATTGTCTTTTTGACCCTTGTTAAGCACCTCCCGAAGGGGAGTTTCCAAAATAAATGTGGGGTAGTGCGGTTTTTCTAAAAAAAAATTTTTTCAAGTACACAATATAGTTTGATCTTATCTTTATCTTTTAAGTTTAGTGTGAATGAGGAAACAATATATCATTATTGTTAAAAACTGCAGTATGTTTAAATGTGTTTAGTATATTATTTATTTATTTACTGAATGTCAGTTTTGCCTGTTATATTAAATATCCACATGTTAATCCTGATTAAAACCTTTGTTGAATTGTAATCTGAGTGTTTTTTGTTTTTTTTACCCACCTTCATATATTGTCCTTGTAAAGCTTGTATGATTGCCTCATGTCTCAGGGATGATATATCAAAGGGCTTGAGGGGAAATTGCTGAACTGAATTTCAGATCTGCAAGGCTTCTTCCAGTTGCTAGATACCTAAGAGTCGCCACCAGCCTCTGATCTGCAGGTATGGGTTTACACAAGTGCATGTGCTTCTTCTAAATAAGCGGTGTGACTTTCTGCAGCAGCTGCATGAAAGTAGTATCATCCATACAAAGGAAGTTTTGGAAATCGTCTGGATTGTTTTCTTGGATCTCACGTATCAGTGACAGAAGGAATCTCTCCTCTTCAACCAATCCTTAGACCAACAACTTCTTTTTTTCTTTTTCATTTCAGTTTTCCTGATATCCTCCAAGGTTGTTATCATTGCAACATACAAACCTGCACGCATTTTTTGTTTCCTTATCAGGCTTGGAAAATCTTCAAAGTTTAAACCAGGTTTTTTGACTATGAAATTAAAAACAAAAAAACTTATGAATAAGAATGCAACTAATTAGTAAAATAATATGAAACTCAAAAATAAGGCATTAACAATCATCATGAAAGATAGAACAAGATATAAAAATATTCATA